>MJUU01032058.1:5259-17834 GCA_002080025.1 Modiolus philippinarum | reverse complement strand
AAAAAAAACAATAACAAAAAAAAACTCCCAAAAGCAAACAAAAACCACGCAAAAAGCAGAAAAAACAAAAGATATATAAAAAATATCATTCCCTAAAAAAAGAAACAAAAATACAAACAAACAAGCAAAACACAAATTAAAAACATCAACAAGCAAACAAAAGATAATGTAAGTTGCAGTGTTTTCAAATGCATGTCAAAGTGAAGATCCATCTGAACTCCGACTCTCCCTTTGCATTTTAGTTCGATACTTATTCTTTGTACATCAGTCATTTATTTCCAACCTTTTGCCAGCAAATTTTACAGGAGAGTCCGGTGTCTGTTTGTCACCGTTCCCTCGAGTTTACTGAAATGTCTGATTTAGCCACCAAAACCTTCAATAAGAAACCACAAAATTGTACGACATTCGCTAAGTGAGGCTTAGTAGTATTTGGCTCAAACCCTTTATAAAATTCGAACTAAGACGGTCCACTTAGTGAGGCAAGCGAGTCCAAATAGCTCAATTTCTCAATCAAACGACGAACTGCTCAGTGAGGCAAATAAAGTCTATATATCAGACGAGTCTGTACCACTGGGCTCTGAGTCATATAAGTAGTCAGCAGTAAGACACAACTATTTTATAAGTTTTATAAATTTAATATGCAAAAATACATCAACAAGTGTAAATGAAATTATGACAAAAATTCTATTAAAATGTGGCAGGCGGAGGGCGATACTGGCAAAATTGAAATTAAATGTCCCTAACAACACGCTGTTGTGGATATGTCAAGATTTAACTAATATCTTTTGAATACTCTTCCTACATGATGACGGACTGACTATGGATTTAATTCAATTATTTACAAAAAGTTTAAAAGATCTAGAATAAAAATTAACAAAATGTACTGAAAAGAAGGAATTTAAAATCAAAATTCCAGAAAGGAAACTTCTTCAAAAACTATAAATTAACTTCGGAAATTCAAATGGATAGGAACTATATTTGTTCCATTTGTAGGATTAGCCAGCTCTTTTATTAGATTGGGATACGATCTACAAGACTGGGAATGGAACTACATTTGTTCTTTTTCATTTTGATAAAATTTTATTCATTATTTACAATAAAAGTATAAGAAAGACACAATTTCACAACAATATATAATATATATAAACTACATTTGTTCTTCATGGACGTATTATTGCATAAACGAAAAGAACTGAATTTCAAACAAATTTTTATACTAAAAATAACAAAAGGTTCATTGAGTATGAACTCAAGTTTAAAATTACACAAATTTAACCATTTTCAACAATTTTCACAAATAAGATTGCAATTTTAACCAATTGGTTTACTTTAACCACAAAATAAGTTTATTTTACATTCTGATATTAAAACACATGTAATAAAATTGTATTTTTCCAAACACAGATTTTAAAGGGGAGATAATATTTTTTGATACTAAAAATATATGTATTATGTCTGTATTTGCTTGGCCCTATGAGTGTTATTTGGCAATAAAGTATTACAAAAATGTTATTTCAATTGCGAGCAGGAAAGTTCAAAAGACAAAAAATCGAATTTCGTTTTTTGGTGATCTTTTTTTGTTTGAATATTCAGAAAATAGTGATAATTGCATTTGTATCAAATTGTCAAAATTTTGTACAACCCGAAAGTGCATGCGGAAAGAAACCAAAAAAAAAAAAATGTCATCAATAGATGAAATAGTATGGTATAACGTATTCACACAAATATAATAATACGGATTTTCTTCTATAAAAATTGCAAGTTTTGAAGACTTGATCTCATGCCCTTTTGATACATGTATTTGTAAATTTAACAACATCTGCATGAATTTCACACTGCGCTTTAGTTTTTGTGTGTTTTGTTTTCATAAAGTCGTCGCAATGTGTGTTAAACATTAATTGCCATGCTTTTTTGGAATTTTGATTTTAGGGTTTTTCCCGACCGTTTTCCTTCTTGTCTCGGTATTCATAATAATATTTTTACGAAAACGAACATCTTTCAATGAATTAAAAATAACAAAAGGTCATCAAGTTTATTTTATTTCAACTATAGGTTTATGATTTACTCACTACACAGTCAGTCGGCAAAATATTTAGTAATCATTTGTAACGATTATTATGCCATCTTGTTCTTAGTCAATAATGTATTATGTTTAAGGAGAGGGACTAGTAATTTGAAACAACTTGTTCCCAATCCGTTTGTATTTTTTAGAGACAATAAAATAATAATAAAGTTAAAGATTTACATGTATACAAAAATTTGATAAATCTAAATTACAAATAATTCCAATTGCTATTGTAACGTCCAATTTCATTGGTCAACGTCACGAACAACAACGAAGTTATTTTCTCGATAAACGCTTCTTGCCCATTAATACGCTCCGAGGAAAATAGTGCAGTATATGGTGACGTCAAATTCGGTAAAAACATTGTTTTAATTTCAAAGGATTGGAATTATAAGATGGAGGAGTTTATGGATGTGTAAACGCGGCCTTTCACTCACAAACTTTACATAAAGTCCTTCGGACTTTATTTAGTTTGTGAGTGAGTCGGCCGCGTTTACACATCGATAAACTCCTCCAAAATGACTTTTATTCCTATATTGAAACCCTCTTTTTCCAATATCAACAAGTGTTTCATGAAAATTAGTGCATAATCTGTTCATTGTACGTATTCCTATATGATCTTCATATCGCTGTGCTGCCTTTCCTGTACAATATGTCTAGTAAATGAATAATGACGTTATACTTCATGGTGACGTCATTGGAACTTCGCCGTTATGAATTTGTAATTTAGCAATTACTTATTTACAGTGGCGGATCCAGACTTTCTGCTATTGGGGGCCCGACCCATAACTTTTTTTCAAGGGGGGGGGGGNGGGGCGGAACCCAATTAAAAAAAAAAAACCCTAGGAATTTTGAATATTTTCCAACCTAAATCCGCCACTGATTTACTTAAAGTAAAATACAATGTATATTTACTTTTATTAGCAATTTATCAGTGTCCTCCCATATATTAATGTTTAATTGTGGATGATATAAAGCGACATTTTTGTCGCTTTATCGTTCTAACGGTAAACGACAAAAATGTCGCTTTTGCACCGAAAGGGTTAAACGTCATAAGGAAGTTTTAAAGTGATTTTAGAAAGGAATATAGTAAGACCAAATATCCGTGTTTTAGCAATAAAAGCTGTTGGACGAAGTCGACGTTGGTGAGAATGCTGAAAAGATACATTATTCTATTTCTAATATAAATACAATGAATATGCATTTAAATTAGTCATTATTTCTCCATATGACGTGTCTGGCGTTTGACGTCAGTTTTATCGTTGTCGTTGAAAGGAAAAGTTCATGGATGATGGCTGAAATACGGCGTTTTCGAGATACAGATCTACTACGGGATAACATGCACTTTGTCACGTGATAATAGTGACGTTGCGGTGCTTGACGTCTTCCGCTTTGTACTTGCTGTAAATAACAATATCTTACTTGACAAGTTCCACTTACAGAATGTTGTAAACAGTGGTTAAATTTTCATTCTATTTTATTGCAAAGCTTGAAGTTCTGCACTGTCTGCAGAATAACACAAGATTTTTTATGTTTGGAAGTGAACTCATTTGCGTCGATTTTACTGGAACAAATGTCTTTAAAAATGTTCAAATAAAATCACGTCATTTAAAACAAATACTCATCTTCACAGGGAAAGTAAAAATCCCTTAATTTACAAATAAGATAGCATTTCTTTGACGAATTTACAAAGTGTGTGTTGGAAATGCAATAAACCGGAAATGTATGTGAACCATAAAAGATGTTAAGTCATTCCGGGAATGAAAGGATCTCGAAAACGACGTATTACGAAGGTGATCTCCAAACAAATTTTGTTCTTTGAAACGATTTTCATGCATCACTGTGGTACATGTATTAAATAAATTTTGGAGACGAAGTAAGTGTACAGAATCATTTTAAGGGATATTTTGCCAAATTGAAAATAAAAAACAGCTTCGGAACCATTTTTCCAATTGTCCCTGTGTTGATTTTTGGAAAATGGGGGTTCGCCAAATAAAATAAACTAAAAAGGTCATAATAAGCTACGGTTCCCCAGTGACCTTAACCCAAGCCTACTGCGGTAAATGCCCAAAATCACCACCCTAAAGTAGTTCATATGGAGAAATCTTGTGCATTTTTGCTCATTTGCATATTTTATTGCAGAGTCAAATACGGGTGCCGGAATTCCATTGTATTTGATAGGCAAAATTGTGAAAAATAGCTATTCTTGCTACAAACTGAATTGCAGATCAAATACAAAGTTAAACTCTGATAGGACATTTGACATGCAATCAAACGAATCATGTCAGATTGACTTTGAAGATAATTTCAAAGTTCCCAAGCCATATGAAATTCCGAAGCGCGAGTCCTTTAACATCCCATTATAAATATTTTGACAAAATGGCTGAAAACGTCAACTTCCCTAGCTTCATTGCCAAAGTTTAAGTGCGAAGTCATTACAAAAACAAGATACATGGTAAGAGAACAAAACTTTGAGTGCCAAAGAAAATTCTGCTACAAACCTTAATTATGTACTTTGTAAACTCAAATTTCCCACGGAAGCTAAATGTATCAATTTATAAAATCAGCGTTTTCTCTTAAAAATTCTCGATTTTCGTTTTGTTTTTACATTGAAAACGTCATAAGGAAGTGTCAAAGAGATTTTAAAAAAGGAATACAATAACGGATCAGACCAAATATCCGTGTTTTTAGCAGAATAAGCTGTTTGACGAAGTCGGCGTTGGTGAGAATGCTGATAAGTCACGTGATTCTTTTTCTAATTTAAATACAATGAATATGCATCTAAACTGATCATAATTTCTCCATTTGTGTTTCCCTAATGTTAACAACAACAAAAAAAAAACCAAAAACAAAAAAAAAACAAAAACAAAAACAGAAAACAAAACAAAACAAAACAAAAACAAAGAAATTAACATAAGAAAGATGAACACGACAGCCCCGAATCCTCGCCTGTATACGCAAATTCATTAATATATAGAAGTGGGGTTCAAGGATTTTCTATTGTCATCCTTTCCCGAATCAGTCTGCATGGAAGTTAAGATATTCCCCAACGGTATCAAATAGGTGTTTTAATCGTAGAACCTAAGTTTATTTTACATGACCCTGTCCTGGTAAGACTAACCTAACACTAACAATCGGACACTGCTCCTACCCCTATTCCAAATTCTAACCAGTGTCCGTAGCTCATAACCTTAACTGTACCCTAACCTACTGTGGTAAATCATGAAATGTAAAAAGAAATCATCATAAGTAGTGGGTCCCTAAAGTAAATAAAGTCGAGAACCCTACTGGATCCGACATTGAACTGTCCCTTATGGTACCTAACTGAATTGTGGTTATTCATATGACACTGTCGTGGTATTAGTTAGTGCCGTACTATTTGTCCTAGGGTTATGACCAGTTGTATACTTGGGACCCCTACAAATACGTAAAAAGTGCAACTATACTGTATCAGGCAGTGTTCGGAATAAATTTAAACTTTAATTTACATTAAGAGTTAGTTCACAGAACTGTTGCCATGTGGTTATAGCTGTGGAACCATGCACTTGTTTTGTCTTTTCAGAAAGTTTGCTGCCAGTGTTTTCCCGTGAATTTTTTTTTTCAGACATTTTGCTTCCAGTGTTTTCTATGAATATTTAATGGAGAATTTTGTTATCCTTCCTGGAAACTTAGGGTCGATTCAATAAATCTGTCCCTACCTGAACTTCCTGACCAATCAAATGCAATGATGTTGTGACTGATTCGTAGATTGCTTCTACATCAATATTTTAGAGTTCCTTTGTAAAAAGATGACACAATGCTACATTGTGTATGAATGTATACAATATTTTGTCTGTAACCGTCCACATTTGATGACATTGTGTTTTATTTAACACAGAAGCTGACAAAAGATATACACGTCACAAACTGGCGGTGGGGACAGATTTATTGAATCGGTTCTAGTATGTGCTGCTGTTATAATCTATTGTAGCACTTTTAGGTTTCTGAATAGGTTGCATTTTGACATCATACTGATGACATTTCCTTACGCATCCTACTTAAGGGAAATATGATTGACCAACCTCCTGCTTACATCTATTTTATTAGGTAAGTAATATATATTTTACGAAAGGATATGGGGTAAATGAACATGAGACCATAACACATATCTTAATATGCTCATTTGAATATTTTTATATCAAAGCTCGGAGATTTCCTCCGTGGCACCGGTAAAAATAATACATTAAACAAAGGGAGAAAGAACAAAAAAAAAACCAGTGAAGTCAGCCCTGTTCTTTTCATCAGCAGTTGCATTGTAAAATAGTTTTTCTACTGTTTCCACTACTGTACAAGCAGCGATTTATACCAGTCACGATTATTTCATTTATTTCAATGGAATTCACATCCCTGCTTTTTCTGATTGGTGTTGCTGCTGCCCTATCAGGTAACTAGCGGGAAAAGTGGCATTTCACGCGTGTTCAAAAATTGTTCTTTGTGCATGAATTTCCCGGTATCACGACGTTATAGAATAAAACCTGATAGTGCAGTGGTGACACCACACGGAACAAAATGCATGGGAACACATGTGTCGCCTGCACTATATATTTTTTAAAATTCCTGTTTTGTTATATAATGACAAAGACCACAGATAATGAGAAAAAAATCAAAATTAAAGAAAATCAAAATGCCTGGTTCACATGTACAATATATACTGAAGCATCCTTGCAAGTTTGATTTGAAAGTATCAAGCGGTTTAAGGAGAGTTGCGGATAATGGAGGCATACCCTTAAGAATCCAATGAGCTAAAATGAAGAAATCTAAACATAGCAAGAAAATCGGAAAAATCAAAATTAATGAAAAACTAAATGCATGGTGCACATCTGCAATATATATTGAATCATTCTTGGAAGTTTGATCGGAAAATACCAAGCTATCTACATGTAGGAGGAATTGTGGACCATTGAGGAATACTTTATGACTCCAATAAGCTAAAATGACAAAGTCCAAAGATAGTTAGAAAATCTGAAAAAATCAAAATTAATCAAAACCTAAATGCATGGTGCACATCTGCAATATATATATTGAGGTATTCTTGCAAGTTTGGTTGGACAAAACCAAGCGGTCTAGGAGGAGTTGCGGATAATGGTAGTATACCCAAGGACTCCAATAAGCAAAAACGACAAAGTCCAAAAGTAGTTTTAAAATCTGTAAAAATAAAAATAAAGAAAAACTAAATGCATGGTACACACCTTCAATATATACTGAAGCATTCCTGCAAGTTTCGTTGAAAAGAACCCAGGGGTTTAGGAGGAGTTGCGGATAATGGTAAAAATTTTGGACCATACAGACAGACAGACGGACAGACAGACAGACAGACGGACAGACGGACGGACGCAAGACGACGGATAGTGATCCCTATGTGTCGATACTGCACTAGGTGCAGGCGACACCAAAATATGGAAGGCATTCCATTATGCTTATTTATTTCACAATATTTCAGGACTTCAAATGTTTTGATTTTATCTGCACTGAAGGGATATAAGTTGTCGAAATTCTCATATGCAGAAAGAAAATTTACAGTAACTTTGCAGTTTTATCTAAACCGAATATGAAAATGTTTACGTCGGTAAAAATTACATTTACCTACATTACGGGGGAAATAGTGGTAGATCGAAATAATAAATTCTTGCGCGTGTGACGTCACAATGCACTGCCTGATATTTTCTCGTATCACGGCAAGTACGAGATACTGACTTTTATCAAAGGAAAACTATACAAATTACCGATAATAGGCCTTTAAAAAAAAGAATGGTCAGGACTTCATTTATGCATTTAAATACAATCATCAACATGTGGTATAATTGGCTATATGGAGTTTATCTTTTTTTCAACTCTGGGTTTTTAAAAATTGACCAATATTTATTACATTTTTGATAATACCATTTTAATTTTTGTATCTAATCAAGTTAAAAAATATAAATATTTGTAATATATGTTGTGTACAAGTTGTGATTTTGTACAAGTTATAACTTGTACAGAAATATTGTACAAGTTGTGAAAAATTTTGAGTACCTTGACATTATTAAAGACAACAAATTTTCTGTGACAGAATTGGGGAAAAATGACATTTGTATTAGAAAATTCAAGTTTTAGACTAGTGTACTTCATAATATTTAAAAACATACACTAAGTAATGAAAGTACAGTAAGCTTGCACACTTTAATGTTTTTATTTTACAAACAAATCTTTAGCATCACTTGTCTTCTGCTAAAATGCATTTATTTTTTAGCAAAGTGATTCAGTTACCTTGTCTTACTTCTCATCATGTTAAATATACTTTGATATTTGTTTGAAACGTAGAATTAATATGTCAGAATTCTTCATGAAAAGAAGGTACTCAAAATTTTTCATAACTTGTACAAAATTTTTGTACATGTTATAACTTGTACAAAATTACAACTTGTACACAACATATATATTAGTTTATAGATAAAATAGTCCTAAATCCCCCAATTTTGTTATTTCAGATTTCCATTTACAGTTTTTATTGATAAATTGTATTTTGAAATACAATGTATTTAGCATTTCCATATACAATGGTGATAGTCAAAGAGGTAAATATGGAAAACCATGATAAAGTATGGTCAGACAGGAAAATATGGAAAACCGTGATAAAGTAGAGTCAGACAGGAAAATATGGAGAACGGTGATGAAGTATAGTCAAAGAGGAAAATATGGAAAACCATGATAAAGTATGGTCAGACAGGAAAATATGGAAAACCATGATAAAGTAGAGTCAGACAGGAAAATATGGAAAACCATGATACTACTGTCTGACTATCCTTTATCATGGTTTTCCATATTTTCCTGTCTGACTATACTTTATCATGGTTTTGCATATTTTCCTGTCTGACTCTTCTTTAACATGGTTTTCCATATTTTCCTGTCTGACCATACTTTATAGTACTCATTATCAGAAAATATCGAAATAAGAGGCCAAAATAGCTAATGATAGATAAGGATTTCTTTCAAGAATGCAAAAATTCAGTGATTGTAAGAGCATTTTGCTAGATTAATTAATGTTTGTTTACAATCCCGCATCCATGACCAGAAAAGACATGGATGTAGCGTTGTTTTACAATTAGCAAAGAATTCCCCTCAAACCGGGGCTAGGGGCTGTCTTGAACTTACTATGAGGTATGAGTAAATCTCATTGTTGAAGGCCTCATGGTGACTTCAAGATGAAGAACAACAATAAAAGCGTTGTTCCTTTGCTTGCTTTTAACCATGCATTTCTAGAGAATTTGTCTCATGTACATTTACTCCATATCCTTTCACTCACCATTGTATGGTTGAGAGCACAGCAACGAGAGAGAATAAAAAACGAATGTTTCGAGATAGTAACTGTACTTGATCGCAAAAATGTTCTAAGTGGCTTTTGAAGACGTTTTAACTCGAAAAGGCTATTAATGGAAGAAGGAAAATGCTTTTTTGTAATTGATTCGCTAGTTGGAAATTTCTTCTCAAATCGTATAATTCCCTAACAAGACAACTACATAAATAACTTAATATCAAAAATTTAAACTTAATTACTTCTTCGTGTATTTTTATAAAATTCCAAAGCTCAAGAACAAACGAGCTGAAGTTTGACAAAACAAATTTGAAAATGATGCAACAGCAGCAATTTGTATGGAAAGTGAACGAAACCAAAAGATTTGCTTGGGTCTTGTTGTAAAAAGAGACATCAGTTGTCGAAATGGACATATGCAGAAACTAAATTAAAAGCAACTTGGGTATTTTGTATTTGATAATTATACTATAACTAATCCGAGATTCTGATTATCGCAAAATATTCAACGAATGATCGAATAACGCAGTAATTCACGAATGCGCGCAGTGAATTACAGCGTTTTTCGATCATGAGTTGAATATTTTCGATAATCAGAATCTAGGATTAGTTATTGTTTTTATTATATAGATCAGTTCTTGCATATTTAATGGTTTAATTTAAGATTCTTTTCATGAACTACGTTTTCGATGTTAATCCACTGAGACGTTTACTTAACAACGACGTTGACAACGTCTATTGTGACGTCACTTCCTAGAGTGAGATTATGGAAAATAATTTCACAGTTAATTATCACTTTTAATTCACTGAGAAATTTCAATCTTTCACGGCAATCTATATAATAAATATTTTTAATGGTTGTGTTATATGACTTCTTCTCTAATTTCTAGCAAATTTAAACACCTCCTGACTAGTGAGTTATCGAAATGATAATCAACATAGGAGTTACTTGATCTCAGTTGGCGATTGGTCAATCATGTAAGTTTCTCGTGTCAGTTTTTAGAAATAGTGCAACCGGATGTTGATGAAATTAACACCTGCATCATTGTCTAGCGAAACGGTTTTTGCATTTTTATGACCAAGATAACTCAATTTACTGAAAATATGACATTTTTATCAAAACTATTATATTCAACACCCCTTTCAATGAATGGCGCAATGATAAACATAGCAACGATGATAGCAACAAAATGGTGGCATACTTAAGACTGGAGACTACGGAAAACGCTTTACTTCAAATAAATTGAGTAGAAATTAGAGAAACAATCTCCAACATTGTTTCCAGGTTTATTACGAATTTCTCAAATCTCGATAGTTAAATTTTCACATTTTAAAGTTCTCGGATAAACCTCGAACTTTAAAATGTGAAAATTTAACTATCTCGATGTGAGAAATATACGTAACAATGTTAGAGACTATATTTCTCTAATTTCTATCCAGTTTTCACATTTCCTGATCGGTGTTGAAATATTTGTTCTCCTCTCTAGAGAGCAGAACAAGTTCCGCGAATTTTCCCGCCAAATTTATTCGGAATACAATCCTCGGTGTTTTTCATCCAGTCATTAGAGAAAAAATTTCCACAACTTAAACACGTTAGTTACATAAATAAGCCTCGCTTTCAAACATTTGCAAAATTTATTTAACTCGATGTGAGAAATTTCATAATCAACTAGGTCTCGTTGTGGAAACTTTATTTTTAAAACTGTAGAATATACTTATTAAACGCAGAAATAAGTTATGACGCAAAGTACATGTATGTGCTTGCAATTTGTTTAAAATCATATTGCTATGTGAGCGGTTCAAACTCCGCTTTTTAACTTGAGCACGTGTATGAAAGTTTTCGCTAAAAGCATTTTACCTAGCCTGTGGAGTAATACAAGTTCAGCTTTCGAGCTAAAGCATGAGTATGTAAACCTTATTTACAAGAATTTTTCATGTTAGCGATACAGGCTAAGGTTCTTAGATAAGGTATGCGTATGTAAACCTTGCTAAAAACCATTTTGTCAAGTGAGCAATACAGGCTCATATCATAATTATTGTTTGGAAAGTACACAGCTGATTGAGCTACTTTTTGAGCTGTTTGTTTAATCATTTATTACTCTTAATTTATATAACAGATTAGTGGGTGTTAAATATCTATCTCGTTTCAGTTTCACCGTCAAACAAAACATAAACAAGCCTATCCCTACATTGTATAGAAATAAAATCGGTCAGGTTATGGTATTGTCTTTTGTCAGACAGTTCAGAAGCAAGACAAATTCGACAATATCAAGACATAGAGTTAATTTAATTTATCTGAGGCGGAATGGAGCTAGGGAATTAATTCATGAATCCGAGGTGTCAGTCTTAATTATGGTATTGACCAATCAGATTGCAGGATTATACTTGGCTACTGAAGGTCAATTTTCGACGCCATCTTTGTCCCACAAACAAACGTATCAATGTTTGTGGGAAGTGCATTGAAAGTTGTATAATTATTGAATATTTCTTAAATAAAGAGATTTTTTTAAGATGTGCATCGGGAACATGTAATATAAAGATTACAGATAACTTGAAAGAATGATGGATTGTCGGTTTTTTTCTTTTATAATTTGGAGGGGGGGGTCAAGTATTTACTAATGTCTATTTTTTCATGATTTGTATAATAAAACACAGTGTACAGACGAAATCCTATTGTTGGATCAAAATAAGAGGATCACAATTAAAATATTATCGTGAAAGTGGAAAATGTACAAATGTATATTTTTACAATTGTCCCAACTTCCGTTTAATTACAGCAACAATTTCTCTATTATCTTCCTTGTGGTAGATATATTTACCTTGTCCATTTATTTTCAAAAGATGAATACAATACTTAAATGAAAAAGAAATATTTGATGCACGTTTTTGAAAATATATTACGATATTCAAGCCCTCCTTTTCTCCACAGCAACTTGGGTACCTCATTGGTTTGAAATGGAATGATTTGGGTTGCTCCCACGAAATAATTTTGAAATATTATTTAACAATATCAAAACATCGGAACTGCATTAAATTGCACCCCTACAAAATGGACAATTTATGTCTTATACAATGGTAATAAAATCAAAATATTTGGAAAAACATACATGAAAAATATTTAAATGCTTATTTATGGAAATATTAAAAACGTTAAGAAGAATTTTACTATTTGATATTCTATAA
>MJUU01032055.1:5274-61442 GCA_002080025.1 Modiolus philippinarum | reverse complement strand
GAAATTAAAGTTTATATAATGTTTTGAATTCAGCTAAGCCATAATGATTGACAGCTGTAAGTTACATAACAGTAGATTGTTTAGTGCAAGTCAACTGGAATCAGGTGATTATGCAAATTAGCCCCACCCCTAATTCACATCCTGTTTACATCAAAGAACACAATGTTTTGCTGTTCCAAAATATTTATTTTTAGAAAATTATGAATGGTTCAATATTTGAAAGTTAAATTTAAAACTCTGAAAAAGTTTTCAAGGCCCCAAAAATTTTTTTTCAATATATGAAAAATTATTTTCAGAAAAAAGATGAAAAAGAAAAAAAAATACTAAAAAATAAAATTTAATGATTTTTAACTTTTTTTTCATGATAATTTGTTGTTGACACAAAAGTCTTTCAAAAAAGTCATTTCCCTGCTGAAAATCTTGTAAAAAAAGAAGTAATTTACAATCAACAAATTTCCACAGTTATCTCCCATGTTAAGTCTTAATGGGGTACATGCAATAAACAATTTATTGTATGCTTTCTGTAATTGATGCATACATGTTATATACATGTATGAATAGATAAATGAATTTGTAATTTTTTAAGATATTTTATAAATTTTTAAGTTCAAACTGTAATTTTGTATGAATGTTTCAAAATTAAATTCACATATTTATTTACTTTTTTTGAAAAGTCAAATTCCAACAGCTAAAAGTGTTCAAAAAAGTACTTTTTTGCCATAATATTTGCAGTATATATTTATTTGAATCACTGTACTTTCAGATAGTGTTTAGTTTTTCAAGAAATATGGAAAAACAAGAAAGTTACAGCCATTTTAGTGCAAGCAGTCTGTTCAGGAGAAAGAAAAAAATTACACAGAAAAATGTCTTCATTTTACAAGCAAGGGTAGGTGTATTTGAATCCAGATTGAAAGGCCACAAATTGACAGATCAATGTGAAACTTTGCAAACTAATTTGAAATAGCACAGAAAACAAGTACACAAATTTTTATTATGATTGATTTTTCATATATTGAAAAAACTTTTTTGGGGCCTTGAAAACTTTTTCAGAGTTTTAAATTTAACTTTCAAATATTGAACCATTCATAATTTTCTAAAAATAAATATTTTGGAACAGCAAAACATTGTGTTCTTTGATGTAAACAGGATGTGAATTAGGGGTGGGGCTAATTTGCATAATCATCTGATTCCAGTTGACTTGCACTAAACAATCTACTGTTATGTAACTTACAGCTATCAATCATTATGGCTTAGCTGAATTCAAAACATTATATAAACTTTAATTTCTGAGGGTTGGACATCACTTCTGAGTTGAAGCTGTAAAGCTGTTTCACATATTTTCTAGGTTTGTAAAGTTCCAGCTGTCCAGCTGTTCCACATATGTTCCAAGTTGGTAATGTTCCAGCTGTCAAATGTGTTGTTCTGCAGAGAAGGAAGCTCCCTAAAGGTGGACAGCTCCATACAGGCATCACTGTTAAGAGAACTGCACTCATGAACTCAACACTGATGGGCATGCTGCTAGTGCAACCAACACCAGTACCATACATGCATCACTAGAGCCTCATTTTTACACCTACTCAGATGTAACACCAGAGATGCACAATGATACAGATGAGTGGAAGCTAAAAATCCATCAATTCTGTTCTCAGTCAGTCAGCAGCAACCTGAAAAAAGACGAAGAATGGAATGTACTCAAAGGCATATGGTTAACAGATAGTGAAAAGAGGATGAAACTGATCCAGTACCTGTAATATCATTGGAAGAAGAAGATGGCTGCAGATGCACATTGAGGTGCAAACAAAACAAAAGGCCCTTTTCAGGGCCACCAAATTATACAAAAAGAGTTTTAGTTGTATTGCTATCAATTTTCAATCAATTAAATAAAGTTAAATTTAGCCCACCCCTGCCCAGACTCTATGCTTGCCAGAACCCCCCACCCTATTTTTGTCAATTTGTCAAGTTTTCTAGGATTTTCTTTAAGTGATTCCCAAATTTAGAATTTGTGGACCACATTAGGAAGTCCAAGGTTTCATTTGAACCAAATTTGGGGAAAAATGCCTCAATGCCTGCACACATGGACAGCTTGCATCAAAATTTAATAAATGACCCCCAAAACTAAAAATGGTGCTCCCTAACAAAAATCTACATGAATTCACCATTTTTCTTCCAAATTTAACCATTGCAACAGTTTCCATGGATAAAAACTGAAGAAAAATGCAAAAATGTTGATTTCATCATCCCCACTGCTAGGCACGAGACCACCATTAATTTCCCCTATTTGTTCTTTATAGCATGATTTCAAATTAAAAAAAATCGCACCGACTCAAACCACATGAGATTTGGCACACTTACAGTTTAGTCTTAGACACCAAAAATATCAAAAAATTAGAAAAGTCTACCGTTGGGAATTCTTTTTACAGCTCCTGAGAGATGGACACCATCATGGAAAAAGATGAAGGACCTCCAAATATTGAAAACTTGACCTTTTTGACCTTAGCCTAATAACTGCTAAAACATTGAATTTTATTTCCATTGTAATTTTTATTCATTTTTCAATATCTCCTCTTTCATTTAACTCCAAAAAAATAAAGCAAAAGAAAAAGAGAGGGGAAGAAAAAAAATAAGAAAGAAAACCTCCAGTTTACTGGGAACTATATTCGTACACAACGAAAGTAGAAGGGAGGTAATAGTGGTCTCGTACCACCTCTTTGACTTTGACTCCTGACAGCTCCGCTCGGCAACACTGTTATTACCCCATAGACAACTAACTGATTGACGTGTTTCAGATTTATGCAAGACTTGTGTTTTTTACTGATATATAGCTAATTCGTTTGCACGTTGATATGATCTTTTATATTCACAAATTTCATAAGTATCACAGAAAATCTTGATCAAAGTAAGTTTTTAAACTCGAGTCATTTAGAACGCAACGGAAAGTCAAGAGAAATCCCTTTTCCACCAGTGTTTTGATGTTTAAATCTTGATTAACACAAAGATGTTAGATTGATCAAACGCTTGAATCCTAATTATATTAAATTGACACGCCTATTTCCTTTAAAAGGGGTTGTAAACTGGATATATAGTGAATCAGGAATACAATTTCATAAAAATTCAATTGTCACAACTCCTGTACTCGGGTTCGTAATTGAGTTATTCTCTCAAATGTAAATGTTGAAAGTGAAACTTTGTTTCTACTTCACCTAAGGACTGGAAAGCCCATTGAACTGCTTACTCAAAGACAATGCTAACATCCTACAATCAAATTGTTTGTTATCTTCATTTTAGAAACGAAAGCCAGTTTCCAATTTAATATAATTTTATAGGTGTAACAAGATACAGGCTAAGTTAATAAAAACGCTAGAATTCAAAAAATGCCCTACACTACGTATTTAAACTAAACGACATGGCTAATTCCGTCACTATGGTGACAAATCTCAGCAGTGAATCCATACCAAAGTAAAGATTAAATCGAAACCTGCGCTAACAACACCATGTGCCGATGTAGGCATTATCCGAAATCGCATTAGAGTCGTCCACGTTGTCGTGTAGCGAGCTATCATGACCTAATACCCATAGGCAACAAATATCGAATCCGAATGACAGGATAAATAAAAATCCTGAATTAAATTGTAGAAAAATTGTAAAAAATTATTAGATTATGTAACGAAAACAAATAATTATTGAAAACTTCGTAAAATAAAATTGTTATTATTTTTTTTATTTGAACGGTTTCGGACCCGAGAAACAGGGAATTCTGACACATCTTATTTAATATCTAGTTAAATTCTAGGACCTGAACGGCCGTGCCCAGAGCAGACATGGCAATCAAGATCATGACCGGAACAGACCTAGCAAGAACGGTCATGGCTAGAACAGACTTGTAGAACGGTCATGGCTAGAACTGACTTTAAACATCTAATCAAGGCTGGTATTTCATATCCCTTATTTTACGGTAATGTTTTACATAAGAGTAAAAAAATATTTTAAACTCGCCTCACAAGCTTATAAAACCTTTAAATCGTCTAATTCGTAAGGGTTAAAATTACGGTATTGTCGTCAAGTCATTACGTATGGCCTTCTTTGGTATTAACATTGACTTTTTGATAGGGTCTTTGCATTTTAACTAAACACATTCTAAATTTCTAAAATCAGTATTGCATGGACACGGATTATGTATTCCGGAATATGCATGAAATCATTATGCTAAACTACTCACGGGGAAGGGATCTTGGTGGAAGCTGTATACTGAGGGTACTTAATTTGTCAGTTGGTAATGGATCTGGAGCTGGCATGTCAGTTAACTGATAGTAGTCTCTTGTGATTTCATGTTTATGTCCGTATATTTAGTTTTTTTTTTTTCAGGTTCATTCTCAGTCCTGTTGCCAACTGAATTTTACGTGTTGTTACGATTGTTTTTGATTGATCACATTGGCTATAGGGTGGAGGTTTGGGCCCAATAAAACTAGTTTAAACCCACTGCAGCAGGTTTGCACCTGTCCTAAGTCAGGAAATTTATTAAGCCTTTGTGTGTCTTCTCCGTTTTCTAGTTAGTTTACTTTATGTCTATAGGAGTTAAGGATGATGATAATTTCGCTGAACTTGATTGCTGTTTATTAAGGGGCTGACTCCGACCTGCCGTTGGGTGTGGGGTTTCCTCACCGTTCATTGAAGATCTTATGGTGGCTTTGAGTTGTTGTTATTTCTCCCCTTTGGGTCGTTGTCTCTTTGACACATTCCCCGTTTCCCTTCTTTTCTTCTATTTCGTAGAAAGGTCGTGGCTAGAACAGATATGATTCTAGGACTCGTCTGCTCCGAGTTAACTTCAAATTAACTTTGAGCTGTTGTCGATCGTGACTGCTCTCCAAGTTAACTTGGACGAGAGGTTATGTCTGCATCTTAGTGTATACACTGTTTCAGAGGCTTTGAAAATGTTCTTGTTGAAATAGTGTTTGCCTGCAAAGATTAGAGGAGGGCAGTACAAGTGTAACTTTTCAAGAATGAAATTGTGATTGCAGCTCAAAGATATGACTGTTACAACAAAAACATGGTTTCTATTACTGTTTGTAATTCAGAATCAAGAAAAATGGACAGATAATGCATTTTCAGGAAAACTTTGATTCACAATTAATTTATTGCTATAGGTATTTTTTACTTAATTCCACGAATCAATTTAAAATCAGACAGTTTATAAAATGTGCTAATATCACTAAGGAAGTTGTCTTGATTTGCACTAGAATTTTCCAATTATAATTAAGTACAGAAAAGCAGTACTATTGGTATTCCAGACTTGGGAATTTCTTCCCAAACAACAAATTTGGTCGACATTCTCCTTAGGAAAGACATCGGATGCGTCGTAAAAAAATTGATGTTAATGCGTTAAAGACTTAAACTAATACCATATACTAATTTGTAAGCATTACTTATATATAGCAATCTCGAAAATAAACATTAAAATGATAAGACGTAAATAAAATGAGACAAAGTCTCTACAAATACCTGCTAAAACCCAGCTATGGAACAACGCTTTTTTTGTTGTTATTCATCTTGAAGTCACCATGACAAGTCCGATGGTCTATTAATTATACATAGACATTATAAAGTATCTTTGATACAAGGGTAATGAAAAAGAATAGATTTATTTCAAACAAGCAAGGTTGAATATAATAAAATTATTGCAATTTAGAAGGACCTTAAACGGATAACTACACAAAACATGTGTTGAGTTTTTTTTTAATTTCAATTTATTATTATTTTTTTTATTTATTTATTTTTTTGTAAAATATCAATAAATATAGTAAATTTTTTTACTCTTATTTTGAGATGACAAGTTTTTCTTCTTCATCTTTGAAACGTAAAACAAAGCTGGTGTTTTCGTACTTCGAAATCCTTTAGTTTTTTCCCTAAAACATAAATTATTACATAGTATAGTATACCATAGCCTCTTTCTCAACTTCTTCTTAAGTAGCATTAGTGCGTTTCTCTGTATAATCCCCTGGTCTTGTATCAAGGTGTATATATTCGGTATGGTCAAACTGTTCTGTCTTATTTTCAAATGACCCATTTCTGTTGAATTTATAATGGCTTTTTTAGCTCACCAGGCTAATGCCAGGGTGAGCTTTAATTTTGCTATCACGTTGCGTCTGTCCGTCCGGTGTAAACTTTGTATTCAAAGATCTTCTCCTCTGAAATAACTGGGCCAATTGGAACAAATCTTGGCAATAATAGTCTTTGGGTAGTCCCTTACAAAAAAGCTGTTTTTCAATTCCGCTCGATATCCCAAGATGGCCGCCAGCAGATGCATAGTTTTAACATTGGACCCGATGGGAAAGCACATTCAAAGATCTTCTCCTCTGAAACTATTATGCAAATTGGCACCAAACTTGGCCACAATAGTCCTTTGGTGGTCCCTTACAAAAAAGCTGTTTTTCACGTCCGCGCGATATCCAAGATGGCCGGCAGCGGGGATCATAGTTTTAGCATTGGACCCTATGGGAAAACACATTCAAAGATCTTCTTCTCTGAAACTATTGAGCCAATTAGAACCAAACTTGGCCACCACAATAGTCCTTCGGTGGTTCCTTGCAAAGAAGCTGTTTTTCAGGTCCGTGTGATATCCAAGATGGCCGCCAGCGGGGAACATAGTTTTAAAATTGGACCCTATGGGAAAACACATTCAAAGATCTTCTCCTCTGAAACTATTTAGCCTATTGGCAACACCAAAGGCCACAATAGTCCTTTGGTGGTCCGTAAAAAAAGCTGTTTTTCAGGTCCGCGCGATATCCAAGATGGCCGCCAGCGGGGAACATAGTTTTATCATTGGACCCTATGGGAAAACACATTCAAAGATCTTCTTCTCTGAAACTACTGAGCCAATTGGCACCAAACTTGGACATAATAGTCCTTTGGTGGTTCCTTACAAAAAGCTGTTTTCAGGTCCGCGCGATATTCAAGATGGTCGCCAGCGGGAAACATAGTTTTAGCATTTGACCCTATGGGAACACACATTCAAAGATCTTCTCCTCTGAAATTATTGAGCCAATTGGCACCAAACTTGGCAGCAATAGTCCTTTGGTGGTCCCTTACAAAAAAGCTGTTTTTCAGGTCCGCCCGATATTCAAGATGGCCGCCAGCGGGAAACATAGTTTTAACATTGGACCGTATGGGAAAACACATTCAAAGATCTCTGGAACTATTGAGCCAATTGGCACCAAATTTGGCCACCATAGTCCTTTGGTGGTTCGTGCAATATTCAAGATGGCCGCCAGCGGGAAACATAGTTTTAACATTGGTCCCTACGGGAAAACACATTCAAAGATCTTCTCTGAAACTATTAAGCCAGTTGGCACCAAACTTGGCCACAATAGTCCTTTGTTGGTCCCTTACAAAAGAGCTGTTTTTCAGGTCCGCACTATATTTAACAAGGACGTCAACAGGGAAGAACATAGGGCCCTATTGGAAAACTCATTCAAAGGTCTTCTCCTCTGAAACTACTGAGCTAACAGGCCTTGGGTCAATTACATTGCAATGTAATGTTTAACATCACTATTACTATGAGAATCTACTATTACAATTACAACTACATTTTTTGCCTGATGTAATGCATTACATTACAGTTACTTTGCCTATGTAATGCATTGCATTACACATTACTTTTTTTTCAAAAATACTAATAAAAACATTTCAAACATACTTTATTTAAACTGGATACATATAATACAGTGTACAAAGACTAAAGTTAGTTTACATATCAATTGCATATGATCATCATGATAGTTTCAAATGTATTATCACTGTAAGAACAGCGATCTGGTCTGTATAGTTTTCCAGCAATGCTGAAAAGTCTTTCAACGGCTCTTGATGAAGACGGAATAGCCAAATACTTTATAGCAGCATTAGCCAATTCAGAAAGTCTCACTGAATTTAATTTCCAGTATTCCAGTGGATTAATAGACATGTCTTCACATGGCTCAGACAAGTAAACATCAACATTATTTACACCTGATTAATGTCTACTCCTTGTTGGGGTACTTGGAGGCATGTAATTGAAAAAGTCACTTTGGATTTTTTAGCTGGTGGTGATGAAGACCCATCCTCTTGGTCATTTATCTCATTAAGATGTGTCTCGAGAGAGCTGGTAGTGTTTTTCAGTAGCAGTGTATATGTTGCTACTTTATCTGGCTCACTCCACCTAAGTTTGAATCGTGGATCAAGAATTGCAGCCAAAGCGAAGTCATTGTCCTCCTCAAATGGAGCCAGTCTGGTTTGTATCCAGTTTTTTTCAATGTTGTCATCATTTTATTGTTATGTACAGTTGACAGTTGATTTACTTGGTGTTTTAGTCCCAGTGTGACAGGAATTGTGAGACTAGCACTTACATTCGTTTTGACCAATAGTGTGGCAACCTCAAATGGATCTAGTATTACACTCAATTCTTGATGAAGTTTCGTTTCATAATTCGACAAATTTACTGAACTGTCAACTTTGTTCAGTTTCTCTTCTGGAATTTTTTAAAATAGATTTTTACATTGTTAGTTGCGAATTCCATCTTGTAACATTTGCAGCGTGTAACTTGTCTTCACTTTCCAGCAATTCACTTGCAAGAATTGATCTTCTCACATAGTTTACAAGTTTGGGTGCCTTTGAAATAACACTTGTTATGTGTGATGTGCAGTTTTGAAGACAATCCTTAACTACGAGTTGTAACGTATGCGCATAACACCTAGAATGTTTTGGTAAATGCTCAATTTTTTCTCCACTGTCATCAGATAAGTCATCATCGGTTTCTTCTGGGTTGTCATCACTGTCATCATCATCTCTAACTTCTGTCAAATCCTCAAATCCATGATTTAAATGCCTTTACCATGTTTGAAGCATGGTCTGTGACAATGGTGCATATTTTATCAGCAATTTCAAAGAGTGCTAGTGTTTCTTCATATTCATGTCGAATAATTTCTGCTGTATGTTTCCCCTTGAAAGGCTTACAAGAAAACATAACAGACTGAGCTCTCCATTCTTGAATGAAATGGCCTGTTATTCCCATAAACGCCTATTTGTCGATAGATCAATGGTCAAACTAACATTTTTAGCTTGAGACAACTTCTCTTTTAGATTATTCCTCACTTCAATGGACTTTTCATTAAGAAGTTTGTTAGATAGGTGTTTTCGGCTAGGCATTTTGAATTTCGGATCTAATTTTTCAACAAAATATCGGAAGTTCTGACTGTCCACAAGTGATAACGGTAGAATATCTCCAGCATAAACACTATTAGCGCATTTGTTGCCATCTTCTGCTTTAAGTCATTAGTATGGTATTTGGTAATTTCAGATGGTTGAAAATATTTTGTTACTTTTTCAGTAAGTGATTTCTGTTGGGTTTCTTTTATTTCAAGAACATTTCTGTGTTTTCTCTGATAAAGATATAAATTAATCATTTTTAATATTTTCTGATTTTGTCACTGAAGCTACACAAAATTAATTACTTGGTTCTAAGACCCTCCATAATCTCTTTTTATGGCTTTTATTATCATACCATAAAATAAAACTAAAAATATAACCTTTCTCATCTCTATTAAGGGGTTTACATATTGCAAAAAGCTGCAAGGGGAAGAATAATAACACCTGCCCCCTCCTCTCATCATTTCCTCTAAACAATGGTCAAGAACCAAGCAATTAACTATCAACTTTAAAGGTATTCAATAAACATGTCATTAAAATTGTGACTAATTGGGACAAATATAAATTCAAAAGATTTGATTGCATTAAAAACATTAACATGTATGGAAAGCGCGAACCACAAAAAATAGAAAAACTCAATTTAAGTTACTAAAACTTAGTTTTTCTCAACTTAAATTCAATTTAAGTTACTAAATTCGAATTAACGCTACTTAAAATGAGTTTAAGTATTTTTTGTTGTTCCCGCGCTGTTAACGCTAGTTAAAACACCGAAAATGTATTAACAGAACTTAATGATAGTTAGTTGCTTAATTCAAATTAATGCTACTTAATAAGCGTTTTTTATTGAATTGAATTTAATAGAGAAAAACTTTGTTTTAGTAACTTAAATTGAGTTTTTCTATTTTTTGGTGGTTCGCGCGTGCATTAACTCTACTTAAGTAGAGTTTTCCACTAAATTAGAGTTAATAGCCGTAGTACTGTTTGAAACAACCATTTTGATTGGTTGAAAGGTTTGTTTTAGATTTAGGAATGGATGTAAAAGATTTTTTTTTATCTTTCGTATTTTTTTTTTATTTTCCATCCGAATTTAGATCTTTTCTGTCGATTGCTTTTTTAAAGATCTTGCAGAAAAACTTGTTTGTGGTTTTAAAAAGTGTCAATAATGCCAACTGTGTAACGCTAATTATATAAATATACACAATAAATATCTATGAAAAAATAATACCCTGTGAAATGGTAAACATTCCAGAATTTCGTTCAAAAACGTCTATCAAAATACCTTAATAAACAATTTCGTACGATTGAATTGAAAATGACATTTTTATGACCCTTATTAATTATCCATATTTCGATCTTGTCGACCAAATATACCTGTTCAGGTGTGTGATATACCGGCGAACGCGGTCGAAAGGATATGATATAGTAAAATAGAAAAAAAAATTGCTATTTTTGCATGAGAATTAAATTCGGGACTATAAATCCTATCATACTCTTCAAATTTCCCCCCCAAAATTCATGTAATTTGCAACATATGGAACTCTTTCGAAAAGGATATGCTAAATTAAAGTTTTTTTAATAAAAATAAAATTTAAAGTTTGACATTCAATTGCAGACTATCTTTTTTTCAAATATTACTTATTATGAATATAAATTAGTGTAATTATTGAATCTCGACATCCACGAATTGCTTTGAACAAAAAAAAAACAAAAACAAAACAGACAAAGAACAAAGATAAACAAAAACAAAATAATGAATTTTTACTTAGAAACATCGACTGTTAAAACTGTATTTTATTTTATATAAATTGAATTTTCGGTACACGGTCAACATGGTAGACACACGACACAACAGTCGGCCAATCAAAACGATTGACTTGGGATATGAACTCTAATTTAGTGGAAAACTCTACTTAAGTAGAGTTATACGCGCGCGAACCACAAAAGATAAGAAAAACTCAATTCTTAGTTTTTCTCTACTTAAATTCAATTTTAGTAACTTAATGTGAATTAAACTCAATTTATGTTGTTCGGGCGCACTTTATGATAGTTTTATTGCCATTTTCTCTACTCAATTCGTTTTTCTTACATTAACAGCAAATATCTCTATTTAAGTGCTTAATCTTCTTAAGTAGCGTTAATTCGAATTACGTAACTTTAATTGAATTTAAGTAGAGAAAAACCAGGTTTGAGTAACTTAAATTGGGGTTTTCTATTTTTTGTGGTTCGCGCTTGCCATAAACATGATTAAGGTGAAATAACACTACACAGCTTGGTGTCAAATATGTTTTTTTTCTACATTTTGGTTCAACAATCTTTTGAAAATTAAAAGAAAGGTGGAAATAAAAAACAACAAATTTAGAACTAATATCATCTTCAAGTCTTTTTTTTCTGTTTTTAACATGAACATTTCTTAGGCCATGATAAATAATATGTGTGTTTACATTTCTCCGTCTAATTATTTTTCATTTTATTTTATTGATAAGCACATCTGATGTTGTTTTCATTTCATATAATTTTGTCTTTTGGCTAAAAAAGCATAAAAATAAAACATTATTTGGCGATATAATTTTCTGAGTCATGACATTCTCTTATGAGTTGCTAGGAGAAGTGCAAACAAACTTCATTTTTTTAGACCTTACCTTAATGTGTGTCTTGAAGTTCAAGGTAATTTTCAGACTACCGGATATTAAGGCTGGACAGTGCCTACACTTGGCCTTAAAAGTTCCTTGTGAATCTGCTGGCAAATCAAACTGATCTAATATATTGTATTCCATGTGTACTCTTCTAAACGCCATTCATTAATGACAAGAAAAATAAATCAAGAATAAAATACTTATTTAAAACAGCTCACCTTTTCATTAAAAATAAAAGTTTTCATTGCCTGAGGAGAAGTTGTGCATCACTGAAGATAAGTTTTAAGGCAAATAATTTTGTAAAGACTAATAAATTAATGGCAAGAATACAGCTGATCACCATATTGTTATTTAATTGTATCTTTTATTTCATTATTAGTATTGATTTTTATTTTATTTTGTATATTCTTAAATTGGATCTAAACAAAAAATGTAATGGAATGTAATGTAATGGAGACATTACATGTACTTGATTTTTTTTACAAAAGTAATCATTACATTACAAGTAATTGTAATACAGAATTTGAGCATTACAAATTACTTTGCATTACATTACAAAATGTACTATTACAATGCATTACAATTAAAACATTACCAGTACCCCAGGTCTGTAAGCCAATGGAATCAAACTTGATCAAAATAGTTTTTATGTGGACCCCTGAAAAGAAAAAAAAATTCTCAGGTTCCCACTTTATTCAAGATGGCTGCCAGCAGGGAACATATTTTAACATTGGCCCCATGGGGAACACTAACAGACGTCTTTTCCCCTAAAACTTATTGGGCATATTGGAACTATTTATAGTTTTATTATATAAATGTATATGGGCTTTAACATAAAAAGTCTATGTTAATCAAGGACCAGGTGAGCGATACAGGCTCTTGAGAGCCTCTTTTTAATAAGTTTCCCAGTATATGGAATGTTTTTGCTTCGAGCAACATAGAGCCAATTCCAAAAACGTTCATTGAGATCCCCATGTAGAGTTCTCCTGGCTTTCACGTATTTTCTTTCAGACTAAAATCCATTTTGCCACTCCTGTCTAATTTTGTCCTTGTCTTTTGTAGTACTTTGAATTTGCGTTTTTTTCAACACTAAACCGGTCATCAATTTTGCAAGCACCTTATCCATTTTAAGCTATTTCAATGAATGCAATCGGTCTTGCAAGTCACAACTTTCCTTGTATTATTTGAATGCGTTGACGCCATTCTTAAATTACATAATTTTACCCACATTAGATCAAACTTACAATGCTAAGAAACAACTAACACGCCCATTAAATACCATAATTACCTGAACATTATTTTAGGTTCCCCATTAAACCTCCGACAATTAAGTCTGTAAATCGGCTGATTGATTTTATTCCTAAAATCGATCTGTATGTACTAAGCAATTTGGTCAAGAAACGGCACCTATATATCAAGATTCTATTAGATGACCGTTTTGGCAACATATATCTAATCGTTGCAGATCAAACATTTGAACCATTCAAACCGAAATGTATGTTTACGGTGACAGAGACCATATAACAAATAGTACCCAATGACCAGTCAAAATCTGCTATGGACAGATCATTCTCGAGGGAGATACTCCTTCGTTTTATACAATTTTTTTTAATAGTTCAACATTTCAAGTTTAAAAATTCGGCTTTGGGGTCAGTACGTATACTGCCTACTTGGTTGGTTAATATCCAGCGGGTACTACAACATATAACAGTTCACCAGAAGTGGCGTCGGCCTAGTGGCAATTAAAAAGAAAATAAAAAAGTAAATTAATTAATTTTTTGCGTGTATTGAGGTAAAGAAACACGTATTGTGACATCTTGAGGCTTTTTCGTTAAGTTAACTGATACACTTTTCCCTATTGGTCAGTTAGTCCCTAACGGGCCAGTTTGGGACTCTACCCGTGAAAAATTCTGTAGCTATCTGTTCTGTGTAACAGTCCCTGTGTTGGGCCTTATCGAAAGCTTTTACAAAGTGCATATATTTGTGGTAATCCCATTATCCAATAAATCGTGTTTGCCAAATCATTAGCCGTAAATTGGTAAAATGTAGATATATCTGATATAAAGCAAAATTTCCTATTTTTCCACCACTTGAAATAAGTAAAACACTAATAAGCATGGAAGAAAATCTGCAACAGTAAGCGTTTTATCTGGGTGTATCATAAAACAGCCCTCAATATTATAGAAAGGGCTCCTCCCTGAAAAGCTCCTTTTAAATGAATTTGTATAGATATAAAATCATTTTTTGTTCTTTTGACTTTTATCGGTGTTTTGTTTCCACGTTGATTATGCCATATGATTTTTATTTTGGACCATTGTAGGTGTTGCATATTATCTTTTCTATTATAACTTACCAACCCAATATCGATCTATGCAGTTTTTCCTATCTTGTGGTTTCGAAAACTCGATGCATATGCGGTTATTTATGCATGTTCTTCCGCTAGTGTGATTTCACTGACTAAATGTGATAACTCCTCCTTCAGTGAGTTAACGATAAACGCCTTGCGGTATAGATATTATGGCCTTTTTACATATCTGATTTAACATAGCCGTTATTACAACGTAAATTTTTTATAATAAAAAAAGGATGAACATAACCATCATATTCCTCCTCTGAATATTTTTGTCAACTTTATATCGAAGGGACGAGAACAAGCGGAAAAAACACAAATAACAACGAGTCCGTTTCTATCTACGCTATAATTAACGTCCATGAAAATATATATCTGAGAGAACATGTAGAGGTCAGCATTTGCCTGAAAGAAGTTTATTACTTCTAATATTATTTGCTTGATTTGTCTGATGATTAGGATGAGACAGAGAGTAAAAAATGAGTAAATATATCAGACAGTTACAGTTTCAATGATACAAGGGTTAACATGTGTTTAAAGACTTAAATAACCTATAACCTCATCTCCGTAATTGGCTAGAAATTTGCTCATGATGTGGTTTTGAACTAAACAAATGTATAACTTTCGAAGCATCAATTAATTGTAATTTCCTAAAATTTCAATTAGGAACTACAAATTGGAATAATCTCTTTGTTGTGTAAGCAAAATTCATATCACTGATGGTCATAAAATTGGCGACAAAATGAAATATAAAATACAAGGGAATTATAATTTATAAAAAGAAAAAAGGGTTTTCACCTCAAAACAACAACCTGTAATAATATCTACGTGTTGAGCAAGAAATTAAAATTCAACGACAAAGCCAGCAATTACAGACCTGCACGACGAATGAGTTTCATTAAATAAATCAGTTTGTGGATTCAGTGATAAACAGAAAGGTCATGTCAGCGAAAACTAAACAAAATCAGCTCCAAATCATAGCCCCGAACTAAACTACTGATGTTTACTTATAAATGTTATTCGACTCAAACTCATTCTTCAATTTATCGCCATCATCAAAAATCAGTATTAAGATCCCTTCTATACTTTTCTAAGGAGAGCATACTCATTTGGAGTCTAGTATAGGTTTGGGTACCCATAAATCGGTTTAACCTTACTGCTTGCTTTAACTAGTGTCGGTACAAAGTCTGGCTGTCCCGAGTTCCTGTCGTTGTTAACGTTTGTCTATTGTTTTTATTGTGGTTTTATTCTTGTGCAGTTCCTTGGTACATTGTGGCATGTGACTATGTTTTTCAGCCATTGTAGGTCTTTCCTGTTATCTTTTTATTCTATTTTTCGTATAGAAAGCTAAATACATGCTCCTTCTCATTTCTCCCTGTTACCAAAGGTAATCAAAACTCGTTGATCTGATTGTCCCTTCCACCTCTTTTTCCTATTTCTTCTTCACTTTACTTATAATATTTAGATCTCGTCCTGATACGATGCGTCTCAGTGGAATAAATGTATGGTAAACAGAATATCATAGATTAGAGATTGTTTTTATGTGTGCAATTTTTGTCACGTCTTTGATTTTCAATTTACAGGGCTTATATTTCTAGTTAGAGACGACGGTACTGACACGTGTATCGGTCAAAGGTGATGTATCTGTTCTCTTACTGACAAAAAGGAGTTAACTCCGAAAATTTGGGCCTCTTCTTTCTTCTATATTTTTAAGGTTTTAATTTTAGTTCATATTTTTATTCCGTTGTTCTCCATCTACACAAACATTCTTACTCTGTCTTTAAAATTACGGATCAGTGTTTTGTGGTGTTGTTTAAACCCTGTTTTGAAATGCACATGGACATTCAGCTTAGCTTTAAAAGTTTTTGGTTTTTAAACAGAAGTACATTCCGCAGATGTTAAACTCCAATAACCGTATCCGTATTTATCAGTCTATTTTTTGCCGTTACCCTCTAAAGCGAAAGAATATTACGGAGCCCTTATTATAAGCCTTATAACAGTGTGCAGTATGTGACTATATATATATATATATCACAGTCAATAAAATGTACCTTTTCCAGTGGCATTCAAACTCATCAATTGTACAGCACGTAAACAATGAAGAGGATGGAGTAAATGCACCTGAGACACAATCTCTACAAATACATGATAGAACCAATACATCGGCTAACGAATACCGAAGCAAGAACGAGGACAGGGGAAATTCTAAAATCATAAATCTAAAATCACGGCTATTCACATCCAACACGAATTGAGACATTATAACAAAAATGAACAAGAACGCCACACAACTAAAGCACCAGCAGTGTGATTCATTATAAAAACTGAGGTATCATCAGGTGCTCCGGAAGGGTAAGCATGATATGCTCCACGCGTGGTACCCCTCACACTGCCAGTGAAAAGTCCGGTTTTGACATTTTCGATGTTAGTCAGTCCGGTAACAATCTCTGGCTCTTTGAAAAGATATCTGTTCTGAAATAGAAACATAGAAACGGTCTGTCAAATCGTGGTGACGACCGTAAAACTTCTGTAATGACAATTGCAACAGTGACTGAACATACCCTTGATGTATTATTTTTTGAGACAGTAATTTCGCTCTGTTGACAAAAGCACTGTACAAACTACAGGAATGGCAATAGTGAATTGTGAAATGTACACGCCATATGCCTGATCTAGATGTGGGAATATTACTGCTCAAAAAAGGGAAGTTCACTATTGGAAAGTGGAAATCATCACGCTTGTCGTTAAGTTTTGTTTTCAGATTGTCCAGAGTTGTCAATGTAGAGGTATAGGTCCGGGTATGATGCTGATAATGATGTATCAGGGGTCTCTATAATTTCGAGTTCATTTGGGTATATAAGATGAAGGTTATCCTTAAATTAAGGATTGTTAAATGAAAGAACTGAAATTAAAGGATTTGGCTAGCTTATTGTCTTTTTCTGAACTAGCCCTTGTATGAATCTGGCTTCATACGAATAAAGAAACACATTTGCTAAAAATGAAGCACAATCAGTCCCCATAGGTATCCCTATTGTCTGCTGGAAAACTTGTCCTCTAAATTCTACAAATATGTTATCAATCAAGAATTCCGCCATTGTAATGACTTTTTGTGTGAATCAGTGTGATGTTTAACAAAATAAGCCCCATCTTTACCTACCACTAATTATGAATATCTTCTTTCATCCTTTTTAGTACAGAAAGACTGGTGTATTAAACCCCGGAGTACTGACTTCAGTTTATCGTGTTGAAAAGTAGTAAAGAGAGGAGAAAAATTAAATGTTTTGACACTGTTGCAGTGGTTGAGTTCAGTTGAATTCTGATAAGTCTTTTGAGTTTTTGAGAATCCAAATCCGATTCACTCCACTTGTTGAGTATACTTTATTACCATATATCTTGAGGCCATCTTTGACTGCAGTAAGTACCGAAGTGAGGACTTTAGAAAGGGGTTTTGTTGTGCATTTGACAGACCCAGCAATGTATCTCTGTTTGTAAAGGCATTTATGTAATTTAGATATCCATTAGATACAAGGCATGATGTTGTTCTATTCACTCAAACTGAAACCAAAGGGAGACAATACTGATTTGTGATTGTTTAATTTGATTTAATTTAATTTAATGCTTAATTCATTTAATCAGGATGACAAGCAGCCCGAGGGCTACAAAGTTGCTCTCCTCGACATAAAGATAGACAAGACAACAAAATACAAGACGAAATACATTATAAAAACTCTCTCGCACACACTCACGCAATATACAAATGTACAAATAATAGTAAATAAATACCTACAATAATAATCAGAATCTTTTACTATTTTCAATAAATTCAAAAATATATTGAAACAGAAGTTTTTTGTCATCCATCGATAGATCATCATTTCCAAATTTAAAGATATTAACTAAATATTAACTGATTATTTCTTTGTATGTTATAATGTTCACAATTGGAAAGAGTAGCATCTTTTTTTTTAAATAAATCAGACCTTCACAATTTATTGTTATAGTATTTTCAATAGAGGAAGAAATGTTCTACTGTTTCCGGTTTTCTAGAATCACATCCATTGCGAAGCCTAGAAGGAATCAAATTATAATTAAATAAATGATCATTCGATCCACTTAGAGCTAGTCTAATCCGAGTATGATTTACTTTACCAATACCAAAGCCAAATGAATATATCTTCTTACAATTACTTCTTAATATTTTTCTTTGAAAATATTGAAGGAAGCTGATAACTTGTACTCATTTAGAATTTGGTTCCACTCTCTTATTGTGGAGGGAACATACGAAGAAGAAAACTTAGCCGTATCTGTTCGTAAGGGAAGAATCTTATCCTTACGCCGAGGATTATAATTTTCAGTGTTATCTATACTACTCAACAAAAGAAACGATACACAGATTTTATCACAAATACTTTCTAGCAGAAAACCATGACTTGTAAACAACATGTATTTTTTGCATGTAAAAATTAACATTGTGCCCAAAAATGCTACTTACAATTTCTGAACCATCTCCGGTCACGGGCAAGGTTATTATCCGGAATTTCTGTTTGCAGACGTAAATATTCGTTTTTCCAAACCATCACATTTTTGGACCGACTGACTTCAAATCTCTGTTGCTACGTCGGCCGTGAGGACCTCAAGCCTATTTTCCGTTTTCAACTACCGTTCTCATAAGTGTAAAACGCATGTTAGGCGATCTTGACGGTGTGACGTCTCAAGGGACGTTCTGTCACGTGATTTGTCATTTGATGAGCATGTTTGTTTGAGGTTGATCAATAGTCTCTAGTTTGTTCTCCTTTTCACAAAACAATGAATTGCGAGGGCAAAAATCAAGATCGAAGCTTTGACTGCGCTAAGTCATTGTTCACGTTGATTTTGTATTGAACGGGGCATCGAAATGAGACATTGTTTTCCACTTTTTAAGATGGCAAATTGTTAACCTTATGAAGTGTCCTAATTATTGACATCAAGCCATTGAATTCATCTATCAGTTAGCGACGAACTCGATCATCGGGTGAAAAACTACCATTCCGGATTTTCATTGTATCCGTTCCGGAGTTGATTTAAAAATGGAATAAACAAATGCGTTTAGGTGTTGAATACATCAATACACTAAAATAAAAACTTAAAATTGCGAAATATAAAAATATTAACAAAATTAATTGTGTATCGTTTCTTTTGTTGAGTAGTATATGACTAGAGGACAACAATCAATTAAATATTTGGGACAGTCATCGTTAATAATTTTAAAGAAGAAAAGAATTTTATGGATTTTTTGACGAATAGATAAAGGATTAATTCATTAGTAATTCCTTATGACTTAAAAGCACCAGTCATGAGTGATTGTTTAGTATGTCCTCACCTTGGTATGGTGGATAGTTTGTATGTGAGGTCGTCAAATGAATTGTCAATGCCCATCTGCTTTGTCATGGAAGAAGGACAATATTTTTTGCTACCTCGGGATCATCGAATATGCTTTTTGAATTGGGGAAGCAACGGAAGAAGGATTTTTATTGTTCTTCATCTTGAAATCACTATGATGCCTTCAACAACTAGCTTTGCTCATACCTTATAGTACGTTTAAGCAGCCCCAAGAACAAGTTGGAGCGGATATTTTTGCTAAATGCAGAGCAACGCTACATCAATGTCTTGGAAATATAAAACCGTAAGATGTAGTAACTATAAACAGAAGGTCAGAGTAACGTTTGGAAATTACAAAAATTATAAATGCCAAAATTTGAAAGTATGATAATATATCCATACGAGAAATAATCTCACAAACAAGTACACTAAAACATAGAGTATGTCCTTTTCTGATACTTCCTAATAAAGATATATTCAACCTATTTACATTTGTAAAACATATATTATAATGTTGAACAAAAATTAACTTATCAATCAACATATATATATTTTCTTTTTACTTTGTCGTCAATTAACTATATTTTTTTTTTATAATAGAGGGGAAAAGGTTTTTTGATATGAGGGAAAAATCATTTGCATTAAATTAAAAGACAAAAACCTAAACATTTTTTTTTATCGTTAAAATATTTTTTAATTGAGGAAAAAATGTCACATAAGGCGCATGCACACAAATACTTATTTGATCAAGGGAAATCTTTTTTTAATGAATTAATCGGAAACAAAAATGTATATATTGAACTCATTTCATTTGCCACGTGGACTTTGACTTTTGACAATTCTGTTCGGTTTTTTGTTAATATCCCCATTCAGTGGAATTTAGTTTGCAATATAGTACACGGGAATGAATTCAATCATTGTTAGCATGTTTTTATCACTCCGGGTATTCCGATACCCAGAACCGGAGCTGGCACAAAAACATGGCGCTCATTCTTGTTTACAAGTAGTAGGGTGGGCACAGATTTTTATCATTAAGTCATCAAAGCATATGAAATTGCTGTAAATAAATTGTCATATTTATTTTTCATATAATACGTTATCCACATGTAAAATTTTACTTCCCAAAAACCTTTTTATAAACTGTGGGAACGATTAAATCATCCAAGTTTGCTATTTTTTATGGCTCTGTCTATAATAAAAGTGATGTGACGTTCATGTTTAAGACTATATCCAAAACATTATTTATTCCGTCTTCTCAATAATATCTACTGAACATTTTCTGAAAGCATCAGTTCCCGGAATTCACTCGTTATATCTTTATACGACGATTTACCCAACCAAGGTACGTAATTATGGGCACAAAAAACCGCGGAGTATGATACAAAGGAACACGGAGTAGACACATTGGAACGCGGAATTTATTCAAGTGAAAATAAAAGATGATGAAAGTCTTATGCAGTTTTGACTTGCTCTCTGCGTTGGATATGACTTGAATGCAAATGTGTGCAACTAGTTAATCAACTGAAGATTAAAAACGTTAATGGGTATTGCATCAATATTTATAAGATTAAATCTCAGAATTATAAAATTGTTTGTCAGGCCGTATCTTCTATAATATTCTAGCAACATAATTACCTAATCCGAACTGGTTTACTCTGCAGTAAGGCATTACCGATTTTGTCCCTAAAATTTTTGTTTTTATTTTAATGCCATGGATTTCATTCAAAATGTAAAAATAGTGTAATATCAAGCAAGAGACACTTTCAGGCATAGTGAAACATTGCAAAAAATCACATATCGAAATTGCCATAGAGCACAGATAATTTGTCCAAAAACAAGGTACGAGTATGCAAAGTATCAAGCAAAAACTTGAATGTGTATGTTTCCAACTGGCGACCGTCTTGCTAGAAATCATCTTTTTACAAGGGATCAGCCAATGACTATCGTGGCCAAGTTTTATTAAATAAGCCCAATAGTCTCAGAGAAGATCGCTGAAAGTGTTCTAATAGAGTCAAATTATATTCCCCAATGTCGATATTCCCCGGCACCTGAATTAGTTTTGAAGGGGCTCAGAATACAGAGCTTCATTATGCGTACTAAGGTGGTACATTGGGAATGTGCTGTCTATGCGGGGCAGTAAAGTCATAATACCGTAAGCCTGATCATGAACCGTTGAATCCAAACTATGTGAAGAAACACCACGTTCCATGCAGACTAAATATGCCTTATATATATATTCTAAGGAGAGCAAACTCGTGCGAGTCGTAGTCTAAATTTCCTGCCCCTACCCATTTCTTCTCTTTTCCCTTTTGCACCGGTTGTCCCTTCTACCTTTTATTAAAAAATGTGTTTATAAATTAACTTGTTCTCTTCCTGATATAGCTGAAATATTGCTCATTGGACGTTAATCACTTACTAATCAATCAATCAATTATGTAACATATAGCTATATCTCTTCCTTCATTATGTCTGACTGTCGGCCTGTCGACATGTCAACCTATCTTCGTAATTACATGATATCCCCTTTCTTATCGTGTCTACAATATATTTTAACTTGCATACTTGCATACTTGTACTCAATCTGCCTGTCGGTTGGTTTATTTGTTGATGGTTTGTACCTTAGATTTGTGGTTACAGTTGGCATACTAAGATAGCCAAACGAACAGGTCTGGGATAGGGCCGCAAAGTAAAAGTAAATTCCTTTATGAATGGATACGGGGTCACTTTAGTAAGATACTGATCTGAAGCATTAGAACATATATAACGTGGTTAAAGATGTACAATGTATAAACATGTCAAACTTTATAACCTACATGCAAGTGCACGTCAAGTGGCTGGGACTACTGATACAGTCTGTACTACCACCATCTGGGTGCGAACATAGCCAAGGAGTCCTTGGCATGGAATTGTTATGTAATCCTCACGACGGAACTGATCATGTTGATAGGACTATTGGTACAGTCTGTCCTAACTGCTTGCGAAAAACTTAACGTAGTCACTCATGCATGACTCGGGGGTTGTGTCATTTGAGAAAGAGTTTGCGTTAAATTGTACCGATACTAAAGCGCACCAAATACTAGAACTATTGAACTACAACTAACATAAGCATTAAAATTCGAATTATTAACGCAGTTTTCCGGAACGGGATCAACAAGTCTAACTTCTGAGACTTTTCGTCACGGGTGAGACAAAAGGGAAATGAATTTGTGAGTTTAAACTATAATCTCATGTTTTACTTGGGCTGTAATTGGACTATCAAATAATAAGTTTCGGCTGATATTTACATCGTGCTTATTGAAGCGAATTACCATCTTTCGTAAGTAGTATATAATATACCTTTTCTGAGCATGTGATTTCACCTATTTAGCTTATTTGTCGATTTATTTACTTGAATTTAAATGGTTTTAGTAAGGGGTAAATCAATATATGTTTTCTCTCAGTTCACCGTGTTACCAATTGCAATAACAGTATAATAACTAACAAAATACCGAAGATAGTGTGAATTTAGTTTCTGTATATGCGCATTTCGACAACTTATGTCTCTTCAGTGCAGATCCAATCTAAACATTTGAAGGCTGATAGAGAAGAAATTATCAATAGAATCTAAATAGGAAAGCAATAATCAGCTAAGGACAGACTTATACAAGAGGGAGGTAGTCTTTAGGTTTAACATAATTTTCTTAAATTTAGATATTGCAAGTTATCAAATAAAATCATTTTTTTCGGGCCAGCACTGAAGTACTGGCTACTGGATTGGTGAATACCCTCGGGGACTCACAGTCCACCAGCAATGACATTGCCAAAGTGGTTATAAATAACAAAATACTGGAGATACTATGAATTTTGCTTCTGCATATGCACATTTCGACAGCTTATGTCTCTTCAAGGCAGATCAAAACAAAACATTTGGAAATTCATGAACCGAAATATGTCTAAAAGCTGATAGAGAACAAATTACTTTTGGATCTAAATAGGAAAGCCAAAATCAGCGAAGGACAGAGCTATGCAAGAAGGAGTTAGTCCTTAGGTTTTAACAAATTTTCCTGAATTAAGATATTGCAAGTTTTCAAATAAAATCGGTTTTCGGGCCAGCAACGAAGTACTGGCTACTGGGTTGGTGAATATTAATAATTATATATCTAATCAATGCACTGCTGATTTAGTCGTAGTATTTTTAGGCTTTCTTTGCATACCCAATCCCTATAGTTACTCATTCTGAGTAAATATAGTATTTCAAGATGTCTTTCATTAATCTCATGTAGTGATTCTGACTTTTTATTGTGCTTTCTTCTCTCTAATAGATTTTGTTCCTTGTGCCCGGTATCCGTGCTGTGTGTGCCATTATCTATTAAACCTCCTCTGTTTTTTGTGCAAATAATTGCGCACCCCTGTTGGATAAATCGCGAAATAAAGATATAACGAATGAATTCCGTTATTTGATACCTTCAGAAAATGTCCAGTAGATATTGATAAAAAGACAGAATTATTGATGCTTTGGATATGGTCTAAAACATGAAGGTCCTATCATTTGTATTGGAGACCTCGACGTGAAAAATAGCAAACTTGGATAATATAATCTTTCTTCACATTTTATTAAAGGATCTTCGGAAGTGAAATTTTATCTGTGGATAACGTGTTTTATGTGCCCGCTCCGATTCTGTGTATCGGAGTACCGTGCATGTTTTATGTGAAGAAAGAATTAGAAACCTATACAAATACTACTCACAAAGTTTCTCTGACAAAAAAAAATGTAATCTCAATTACAAACGAATTCTTAAATTAACAATTCATTAATTTATTGAAACAAAAATGTCAAAATGGCTACTTTCCCCTATTAAAAAAAAATGGACTCGCGACTTCATCTTAGATTTTGGGTGTTGTCCGGCCTTGATGGGGTAGGGGGTTATACCTTCTATAAATCTTTTACCATGTAGCCAGTTTAAAATCGAGAGCAAATGCCATCTATTACATAAGAAACACGTTAGAGAAGTAACACGTACCATGACTTTTAATTGGTTTTGTCTCCGGGTTAGCAAAAGACATTAACCAATCAGCTACCTAACAAATCTTTCAAAAACATATATGCCTCACTTGCAGTGTGACGGGTGCTGTTAACAGAGCAGGACATGCTTACCTGTCCGGAGCACCTGATGTCACTCTCAGTTTCACTGGAGCTCACACTGTGAGTGCCTTTGTTCTGAATGTTGTGGTTTCTGGTTCTGTGCTTTGTGTCTGTCTGGCGTCATTGTTTTTGTGTCTAACGTCATTGTTTTCTGTGTTCTCGTTTTTGCCCTGTCTTTGGACTTCGATTTTTGTGAATGTCACCCCTTTGTTCCTTCGGTATTCTACTGCCGTTGTTACAACAATACGAGTTATTTATTATTGATAAAATTGACATTAATATATTAAATCATTTTGTGGACATGATGAAATATACGGGCACCTCTATAAAGGTGCATTATATCTACATTCCAAAGAATAGAATGACTTTAATGATTATCAAGTAACATGCAGTTTTTACTCTAGAAACTATTTGATGAATTATGAAGTAAACAATGTTTCTAAAAAGGACAGACCACGTCTGCGCTTTATAATATGTTTACCAGACAGTACTGAAAAGTATTATTTGCATCACAAATTCCAAGCTATCTAAAGATGAACAATTTGATATATTTCTTACATTCATGTAGAATATAATGTAGACGAAAAAAGCAAAAACATCCGTGTCGCAGATGTAGAAAAAATGAATGGATATGGCGTGAATGTACATGTGACAAAAACTACTCGATACATAGAAACTCCAGTTTATCAAGGACAGGGCTTTTTTCCTGTCTACATCCGAGGGTCTTCAACCAGAGATGAACAATATTCACCCCTCGAGCGAGATCAAGAAGGTCCCTAGCGGGCACTTAAGCGGTATTCTTGACAAAAATGTTGAGCAACATCGATCGCAGCTTAAATATGTCATTGAAGCAACACATGTCGGGAACGGTCAATGAGAAAAAAGGGGGGAAACCGGACAATGTCTGTCTACAAATATTTGTCATTTAGTAGCCAGACGACAGACAAAAATTAGGGCAAAAACAACATCGATAGGCAACACGGGGCACATCGAAATAGATGTAGGCAAACCTTGCGGTTTAATGTAGATTGAAAGGGGAAAAAAATAGTCGTGTGTACAGATTATAACATTTTAGTAAAAAAAAATGAAAATATTGAACAGCCAAATTGTAAAAATAAATGAATTAGTAAACGTATGAGAAATTCTCACACGAACAAACACGCCATAACTGTAATATTATAAGAGCATAAATCTCAAGCACGGGGAAACTTTCTACGGACTCCACGCAGAAAGAGAGACAAACTCTGCAGCATATTTTTTTAATCATTTTTTCTCCTTTTTTGTTTGTCTTTTTTCGTTTTATGTTATTATTTTGTTTTTGTTTGTTTTTTTTAATTTGTTATTTTTTTCATTTATTTATTTTTTGTTTTTGTTTTGTTTTGTCTCTTTTTTTGTTCGGATGGGGCATTGATTTTTTTCTTTTTTTTTTGTTTGTATGTGTTGTTGGTTTTATTGTTTTTTTTTATAACTTTTTCTTGTCTTGTCAGGGCAACTGCTTTTCAAATGGGGTAATTGTCAGCACCAAATTCACGTACTTTCAATTAGATTTGGAATATTGACCGCAGAAATTATGTGATTCATTTTCTAAATTATTTAAGACTTAAGAACTAAACATATGATATCAAAATTATATCAATTTGTCCAGCGACAAAAATAATTTTAAACACTTAAAAAAATTGATGTACAATATAAAAATGAATTTCCTTTGCATCTCAAAAAAAGCTTTTGGGGCTTTGTATCGATAACATTCCTTTTCGTTAAAATATTCATTTAAGAATTGAAAAAGTGTTCCTTATTTTAATTCTGATATTCTTAAAGACTTGTTTTCCTTCATAATTCTATGTAGGAACGTTTTGAATACCTTTCAGTTTAAACCGCATTTGCAAAGTATGTAAATATTTTGGCAAATTTCAAAGGATTTCAAAGATCCTTCAGTTAGAAACTCCCAACTCATTAGCTACTGAAGGGTTTGTGGTCGATTCATTGACTTCCTTTATGGAGTTACATGTATGTTGCTTAAAAAGGCTACTGAAACAAGCACATGATGCCAATAGCTAGAAGTCATCAAAGTATTTATTTTAACGTTAGACATAACAATGTTTTGGACCGCTATGGATTATTTATTTCCAAGATGATAACATATCTTTAGATACATGTAACAATGAAAGGATATTGTGTAAATGCACATGAACCATAGTCTCCACAAATACATGGCAGTAGCTATCATTGGAACAACTTTTATTACACGAAGTGGCTGTAGAAGTTATTAAACAATCCGAGACATGTCGCGTGACTGACGTGAGAGGCAAACCTACAGAATAATCTATTTACAAAAAAATGCAAGCCCTCCAATCAAATGGTCGTCCAGGACATGCACACGTAAATCACCCATTTCGATTATTTACACGTAATTTCGGAAATACCTATGATTTTTCAATCACTTTCAATAAATTGTATTCTCTGTTCGCAATGATCGAATCAGTTTCTAATTTCCCAATGTGTAAATTAATTATTTTCTATGCACAAGTTCATTGGATGACTACGAGTTTTTGAGGTGTGTATATTTTTTAGGTCGATTGGAGTTTGATTCTAGCCCTTTTACGCATTAAGTTATCGGAATGGACATGTTAGACACGTCGGGGGTTTTATAAAGAACGGGAGATTATTACCATACTGGTGCACCCCATCTCATCCAATGGTTTTAATTGGGTCAATCTTAATTGGTTGTGCATCTGTATATGTGTCCCAATTTTTAGACCCAAGAGCTACGAAGTAGCTTGGGCATGAGACAAAATCCACCAGTTTAAATAACACCCTATTCAAGACACTCTTTAAATTTACAATATTGTTGCATTGGAATGATTCATGCAAACACAAGAATATTTGATAACTTACACTACTGCAATTAATATCCGTTAAAAATATGTGAAAATCCCTTGAAATTTCACGGTAAAATGAAAATGCCGTGACATTATCCCGTGAAAATTTTGACCTTTCTAATTTTCAAAGCCCGTGAAATTCAATGAGTAAAATTATTTCTGTGAAAACACCGTGACTTTAATTTTGAACTTAAAATTATGCAGGTAAATTCCCGTGAAAAAGATAACATGACATTTTTACAACATGAACTCCGTGAAAATAAAGAGTAAAATCCCGTGAATTATATTCAGAGAAAAATAAAACAAATACAAATTAATTCATGATCAAATCCAATGTTTTATTGAAACATGAAATGCTCACCATCACAAATATTAATTAATTAACTGTATATAAATTGTATATAAACAATAACTCAGTAATTAAGTACAACTGCACAATTTCTTAGACATAGAAAAATGCTCTGTTTCTGGCAAACAGATCAACCATACATATATAGACAGCTGTTTTTTACCCCTAAAGCAAACCCTAATTTTTTATTGGGTATTTGGAAAAAAAAGAACTTAAGCAACCCATTGTGTTTCTGATGAGGAATTCTTTTAATTGACAAAATCATTTTGTAAAAAGCTACAGTACTGACACAGAAGAGTAGTAAAATTGGTATCACAGTGATTTATTTTTGTCTAAATCATGCAAATACATGATTAATAAGATAAAATCAATAAAATTTACTTTTAAGATTCCAAACCACCACTTATGGTATTTTCTGATGTGGTATGGGATTACATTACATTACAACTTTCCAAGCTTTTTTTCCAGATATCAAAAATAAAACTTCTGACCTCTTGACACAATCCTGGAAACACAGAATTATTTATTAGGCCTAATTGAATTATACAACATTCTTTAAAAACCTGAATTTTTAAATTAATTAGGTCTCAACAAGCTCAATTTCCAAAATTTATTTTTACATAAATGACAGAAATGTTTTTGAGTCAATCAAATCGGTTTTTGATAGAGATTGTGTAATATCAACACAAAATTATGTATTGGAAATATTGGTCACACATACAATTTTTCATAAATTATGCTTCCAAATTAGAGTTAAACAAATCATTGAAAAATAAATACAACACAAGTACAGAATTTATTATATATATATTTATAAATATACCAAGTAGTCTCAGCTGAGTAGAAGAACAAGACATTATTTTATTTTTTGTCTAATGATAGATTACTATAGGAACAATTGTTTTTTTTTCACATTTTTAATACTTCTGATTTCTTGATAGATTTTTTCATCATATACATATATACCTATCAAATTAATAAAAATACAGACATGGAAAACTTACAATCCCCAAATTTGAAGATAACTGGTAAGCCCAATTTTACGGTAAGTCATGAAGAAACCAAAATTTGGTAAGTGAAATAAATTATTCTTCTTATAACTTTGGGGATATTGTGGCAAAAACCCACAAATTTTTCTTCCACCAATAGGCTTTGGCTAATGTTGACAAAATGTTGGTAAAATGCTCTTAATTAAGGTAGTTTGCAGACATATGGAAAATTGCCTAAACGAATGACCTATCAGGTAAAATTTTCTGCTTCACATAAAAAAAAGACACATGCAATATGCTTTGAAACAGAAGGTCCTGTTAGTATATCTTTGGTCCTGCAGCTTTTTCTTATTTGCCTGACCAAATATATCCTGCAGCTCCAAAACTTTTCTATATGTCAGTAATTTGGGAGTAAAACTGAGCATCCATTTTGTGCATTTAAGCAAAAATTTAAATTCTCATAAAAAAAGTTGCTTAAAGGATTTGGTGTCTTAATTACAATGAGTTAAAAAATAGAGCAGTGCTCAAGGTCCCCCGCCTTAGAGTTGTATGTTAGATGAATGGAGTTTTTTTCACCTGTTGCCAGCTTTGAGTGCAATATCCTCAAAAACTGAAAGATACAACAAAAATTTTTTGGGATTTTTATGAAAGCATTCAAGGAAAGGAATCCAACGGGGAAAATCCCATCGCATTGGATAATAAGCAAGGGATACTCAAGTTATCATCCGGAAACGTCTTCCGGAATGACGGAATTCCTTTTACCTGAAAAACGGTACAAAATTAAAAAAAATGTTTGGGGAGATATTGCATTTTTCACGAGGAAGCATTTGCAAAAAAACCCATTAAAATCCGATGAAAAATTAAAAAAAAAATTTTTTTTGGCACACCCACCCCCCCCCCAACACCTTTGACCCCAATTATCTTGAAAACGGTAAGAGGTACCAGAAATCCGTTGGCACTTGTATGAAAGCATTCATTAAGAGGAATCTAATGGAAAAAATCCCATCGAAATCGGATAAAAAATAAAAATTTCTCATACGGACCAAATTTTGGTGCAATAAATTCTATTTTTAGAAATTGTGACCTTGACCTTTGACCTACTGACCCCAAAATCAATAGGGTTCTTGCCCTTCCCTATTCCTTCCATCTGTATAAGTTTTGTTATAATCGGGCAAGGGATACTCAAGTTATCATCCGGAAACGACATCCGGAATGACGGAAAGGCGAATTCTATAGTCCCCCGCTTTCGCGAAAGGCGGGGGACAATAATACAAACAAAAAGAATAATGTGTTTAAGGAATATTTCATACTTAAAACAAATCAGAAGATTTATCAAAGTAAGATAATTCTACACTGAATTGAAGTTTTCCCTTTCGATTATATTCCTAAAAATTTTTTTTTTAAATTGAGATATTTTTTGTAGATTGTAAATTAAGGTTGTATATCAAATTAAAAATATACAAAGTTTGGAAAAAACTATATGTCTGCTGTAGGATTGTACATATATCAAGTAAACTTGTAAATTTAAATTAAGTGCATGTGATATTGCTACTTATTTTGATCTTTTCAGTCAAAATAAGACACATGTGCATAAAACTAATCTCCATATACATAACAAAGAAAAATAATTTGTTATTAACTTTTTGTAACATTATATATTAATAGGAATGTACTTCTTAAAAAAAGATTGACAGTTCAGGTGGCGGAGGAAATCAACCTACCAAGAGAAACAGAAGAAGGGTACACCAGGAGTTGCAGGTAAATCTAAATATAAAGTGTCGTATACACAATTTCGCAAGTTTGTTTTATCAAGGGTTTATATCTATAAGGCCATTCAAAATAATTTGTATGTTTGTCAAACTTTTTTATTTTATATTAAGATNGGTGTTTGTGGGGGGGGGGGGGGGTGATATTGCAAAAAAAAACTTTTTAGAAGTCCAACTGCCGCTAAGGGTCCACATTGAATGTATGACACAACACGTTCAAATGTTCTCCTGATGTTGTCTTACCATACTATGTTTTGCTGGGCTCAATTTTTGAAAAGGGAATATGAATTAATTTGAAAAACAGATAAAAAAAATAATAGCTATTAACAATATGTTCATCAACTACATCTTATGTATTATGCTGTTTCTTTCAGGAAAAATCCAAATTTTGGTGGAAAAAGAACAAAATTTTAAGAAATTTGCCAATTTTGAATAAGAAGAAGCAAAACCCACAGAAAAAAGAGCACAAGACACGACATCAAAAACAGATGAAGTGACAAATGGTAATTTCTATTCAAATGTTGATTTGTATGCCCCTGCTGTAGGCGACAGGGGCATTAAGAAATAACCTTGTCTATGCGTCCATATGTTCGTCAAAAGTTTTCATCAAGGATTTCTTAGCATGTTTATTCAGTAATGATGTGATATTTGGTCTGAATGAGGAGTAGTACTGTGTCTTACCTTTTCAAGTCTGTCACTCATTTACTTACTGTTTGCCAATAAAATAAATTATTTTAAGGCCATTATAAAAAATATTCTAGATTGACATCCCTGCCTGCACCTATTTGTTCACAGGCCTCATAAAATTTTAGCATTATTTTTTGTTAATGTTGGGAAAATTCTTTTTTGGTGGCAGCATTTAAGAAAAAAAAATGGTAAAATAAATTTGCTCACCACTCAAAATTATTAGAAATATGGATGGGAAACTATAGGAATTATTTTATTAATATATATTAACCATAGCCAAAAAGTAAGAAAATATACTTTCTTGATTTAAAAGGTTGTTCATTCCATGTATAAAATCAACAAAAATGGTGTGAACTACCATCCCCAACCTCCTCAAAGCAACTTTAAATGTTTATAGCACGAAAAAATGAATAGGTTTTCAGTACTTCAAAGTTGATAAGGATATCTGTCATACTGTCACACAACGGTCAAAATGATTTAGCTTTGTGAAGTGATCAAACTTACTTGTTTAAGTATTTTTTCAGGTCATTATTAAGATGGTTTGACAAATTGACATAAATTAAAATTTTTGATTTCCTCATGCCGACTTCAAGTTGAAGATTGACAATAAAAGAGTCAGTGGTTGGTTTCCACCAGACATTTATTGCAATTGGGACTTTAATTTGTCTCCTGTTCATTTTGTACATAGCTGTACAGTATTTGCACTTGTAAGGCATCCAAAGATTGGAACCAAGAAACCTGGAAAAAACATGTTCACAGAATAATATGGTGTTGATCATTTAGCAAGACTGAAAAAAAAGAAAGATTAAGTTATTTAGCTCTTGTTACTTCATTTTCCATATTTACATGATATTTAATTTAAATGTGTGAGATATGACAGACTGTCAAATGCAGATCCTATCACATCCCCTTTTAATTCAACATGCAATTACTTATACAGCAGCCATATTGTAGGTTTACAGCAATAAATAAAGAATAATCATTATATTAAAATGTTTCAGATACCAGTCAAGGAACTCAACGTAATAAAAAGAGAACAAAATGGTACTACGAGGAGGTAGAAGACTCTGGAGATGAAGACCATGAAGCTGTGATATTAACTGGACCAAGGGCCAGAAAGAATCGGCAGTTGTTTGACATTTGAATTAGCATTTGAATTTGAATTATTTTGGTATTTGTTACCACTGGGCCGATGCCTCTGCTGGTGGACTGTTAGTCCCGAGGGTATTCACCAACCCACTAATCAGTACTTCAGTGCTGACCCGAAAACCGATTTTCTTGAACATTGCAATATCTAAGTTTTACAAAATTTTGCTTAAAACTAAGGAGTATCTCCCTCATGCATAGCTCTGTCCTTAGCTGAATTTTGGCTTTGCTATTTAGATTCTTTTGATTATTCGTTCTCTATCAGCTTTTACATGTTATTGGTGATTCGACTTCCAAATGTTTTGGCTTTATCTGCACTGATGAGACATAAGTTGTCGAAATGCAGATATGCAGAAAATAAATAAACAGCAACTTCGGTATTTTGTTATTTGAAGTATATGAACAAACTTGCAAGAATGCTTCAATATGTATTGCAGATGTGCACCATGCATTTCGTTTTTTATTTATTTTTATATTTTCAGATTTCTAGCTATCTTTGGACTTTGTCATTTTATAATTAGCTTATATGTGTCATAGGGTATACCCCAATTATCCGCAACTCCTCCTAGACCACTTGATACTTTCCAACAAAACTTGCAGGAATGCTTCAATATATATTGCAAATGTGCACCATATATTTAGTTTTTCATTTAATTTTTGTGTCGCCGGCACCTAGTGCAGGATCGACACATAGGGATCACTGTCCGTCCGTCCGTCTGTATGGCTCCAAAATTTTTACTTTTTTTCTCCTCCTAAGCCACTGGGTACTTTCCAATGAAACTTGTAGGAATGCTTCAGTATGTATTGTAGATGTGCACCATGCATTTAGTTTTTCTTTATTTAGGTTTTTCCAGATTTTGAAGCTATATTTGGACTTTGTTATTTTAGCTTATTGGAGCCATAGGGTATACCCTCCATTATCTGCAACTCCTCCTAGACCGCTTAGTACTTTCCAACCAAACTTGCAAGAATGCTTCAATATATATATTGCAGATGTGCACCATGCATTAAGTTTTTGATTAATTTTGCTTTTTTTTAGATTTCTAGCAATGTTTGGACTTTAAAATTTGTCATTTTAGCTTATTTGAGTCATAGCTATATAGGGTATATACCTCCATTATCCGCAACTCCTCCTAGCTATATAGACCGCTTGGTACTTTCCAACCAAACTTGCAAGAATGCTGCATTATATATTGCAGATGTGCAACATGCATTTAGTTTTGATTAATTTTGATTTTTTCAGATTTTGAAGCAATGTTTGGACTTTGTCTGTTTAGCTTATTGGAGTCATAGGGTACACCTCAATTATCCGCAACTCATTCTATACACTGCTTGGTCCTTTCCAACAAACTTGCAAGAATGCTTCAATATATATTTCAGATGTGCACCATGTATTTAGTGTTTTGATTAATTTTTATTTTTTAAGATTTTCTAGCTATGTTTGAACTTAATTTTAATTTTGTATTTTTCTGATTATCATTGGACTTTGTCATTATATGACAAAACAGGATTTCTTAAAATATATAGTGCAGGCGACACATGTGTTCTGCGGAACACCCGTGCATTCTTTGTTTTTGTTTTTTGTTTTTTTGTTTTGTTTTGTTTTTTTTTTTTTGCCGTTTGCGATTTTGGTTTAATTGGTAGATAATTTTGGTCAATAATGTGGGTGTTAACTATCGCCCCGTTTTTACAGTATGCACTTTCAGTGAGTTAATTGTATAACTGAATTGAAATCACACAAAATCTTCAGTTCAAAAGGGGTTTGGTTTAGATATGTACAGGTGTCATTGAAATGAGGAGAGTGAAAGATGTGTTTGACCTATTTCTATGGTAACCCATTTTCAAAAGCTCATAGAAGTTATTTATATAATATAAGGTGATACATTTTTGTATAATATGACAAAATATATTTGATGTACATATATGTAGTGTTTTTAAAGACATTTTAGATCTAGATTCATAAAGTTGAATTGCAGTATAGATATTACACATTTATATAATTTACTTGTACATGTAAATATGCAGGGTACCAGTACGTTCTGATCATATGTATTTGTCACATACATTCACAAACATTGATGATATAATTAGTTATATATATATATATATGTATATATATATATATATATATATTGTATTTTTTTGGTAAAATAAGTAGTCAGGGCATCTTCATGTGCTTTTCAATAAATTTTTATGTACATTTTCACGATGTTTTCAAGGCATTTTCTTCCAGCCCGTGACAATCGGCCCTTTAAAGAACCATGAAAACCCCGTGATGAGTTGCACATTTAAAATACCGTGAAATGCCCTTTGATTTTGAAACTACCAGCATATGAATTTCCCGTGAAATTGCACGGCCTTTTTAGGTTAAATTCCTATGACCCAAGTCCGCGAATTAACCTTGAAAATATATTTCACGCTGTAGGAGTTACGGCCTTTTCAATGTGCAACTGGTCATAGACTTTTCAAGAGTTTTTCAAGATTTGGTTTCACGGGATGTCGTAAAAAAGATGTAATTTTCCCGTGAAAACAAGCCCTTTTTCATGGGATTTTCACGGGTGTTTCAAGGGTATTTTTTCCAGTAGTGTTATAAAAACATTATCTTGAAAAAAATGCAATAAATTGACAATTTATGTAACTGAACAGATGGGATTATATTTCTGACATTGAATATTTCAACTAATTCCTAACTGCGGAGGTATACGCTGAGTCGTATTTATAGTGTAAAAATTTATCACATGATTTTTAGCGCGGTAAACATGATCATAAACAGTAGTACGACCCCAATATGATTTTGTTAGTATTAAATCAGTACTTAAGCAAATCTCATCACTTAATGAACCGGTAAACTTTCTAAAGATATTTCTTATCTAAATTATGAAATAATAAATGTATGAATTGCCTGTCTTATAATCTATATTATTATAGAACAAACAACTAAAATGAACTATTTGTTGACGACTTATGAAGGTGTAAAAGATTTGCAAATAGAAAATTTGTGAAGGTATTCATTGCTTGACAAGGCCAAGTTAAGAAACCTTATAATAAGCTTTAAATATTTATGGGCTTTCTATAATGAACTTTTACCACTCAGAGCTGATTAAAGAGACAATGAAAGAAAGCATCAGTTCTTTACAGAAAATTATGTATAGTTTTTAATGATAACTTTTCACCGATTTTTAAAGTAATTCTGAAGATATTTAATTTTTCCAAAATCAACACCCTCTACTTCCCGTGAATAGAAATCAGAAAAAGCATTCATTCGAGTCGTCTGTTTAAATTTAAATGCTTTGATCGATTTGATACTTTTTGAAAATTCGATTTGAAAACAACTTAGCAAGTTAACATTCAGAAAATTATTACAGCTACTTCTTATTTTTGATAGAATTTCAGTTTTTTTTAAACTTTATCTCTTTCCACATCACTCTGCATGCTTACCCAATTATCTTTTCTAGTCTTACCAAAAAAAAAAAAAAAACTCAAAATACCAGTCTAAATACTAACATATCATTGAAAAAATTTTGTTTATGGTTAATATGCTATCCGAGTGCCGAAGTTTACCTCTGTTCGATCTTGCTCTTGGGGCTAAGAAGTACCTGAGTACTTTGATTCTTTTCTATACTGTACTAAGGGGACGACCATTTGATTCTGAGCCTGGCAGTTTCGGTCGAGCCAGATTATTTATTTTCAAAATTTTGCGGGCCAGAATATTTATTTTCAATAACATAATCGTATCGTACCAATAAATCCCCCCTCAGAATCAAATGTTCGTCCCCTTATATGATGTCTTTGTTTCATTATGATTCCGTTATTTATAATGTCTTTGGATTATTCAGTTTTGGACTGGTGGTTCATTGTATGGATGTTACTTGCTGGATGATAGTTTTAATGGAAAAGTACATTTTTGTAATGTATGGTGATATAAATATAAAACCATGTTCATATATTCGTATTTAGTTGGAGTTGTGCCATGAATATTTTTTTTTTCAAGAGTTCGTTATTAATAGTAAGATTTTTACGACATGCATTTTTGATTAATTTTGCGTTCGTGTTATAGTTTATATTTAATATATACATAATTTTTAGCCAACCGACTGATGTATATCAACATAGTGACAATTTATTGAGGTATGTTAAGTTTTTTTACCGATTTCTTTTTCATTTTACACAATCTCTACCTGTTGTTAGGTGTGTTCACATTCACGTAAACGTATTAGTCAACAAAACCACACACGGACTAGGTGCAGCTATTTGATAAAAGTTAATATTTGATGCAATACGCGCAGTTCCCATGAGATGTGACCAAAGAGGCAAGACTTTTAAAATGAAAATCGACCACGCTAAAGGAATATTTATAAATATGTCTTTTTTTTTAAAAACACATACATATTATTATATTAAACACAACAAGCTATATTTGATATTACTGATTACTAAAAAAAGTATTCGGATTTCGTTTGGTTTTATGCATTTTAGACATTTTTTGAAATTATGGATTTCCTTTGTTTGGGTTCTAGTGCTGCTGATGAGGAATTATTTTCCGAAATGGCCATACAGCTCATTAAAATTTACACAGTTGGAGTTAACATATGTGTTATGGTCTCATGTTCATATACTCCATATCCTTTCGTAAAATATTTAATACAGGAGTTTGTCTTTTATTGCAGTGTGGAGTTGGTAAAACAATTCCCCGTGGTAGAGATGTATGCTCTTTATTTTTCTTAGATATGGTGTACTTGTACATGAGATGATATCTCATGTGTACACTTTGTTAAATTACTATTATCTAAATTTATGTAAATTTTAAACCTAATGATTAACTCCCTCCATCGTAGTTTTGTCCTGAGCTATATTTGATATTACTAATTACTAAAAAAAGTATTCGGATTTCGTTTGGTTTTATGCATTTTAGACATTTTTTGAAATTATGGATTTCCTTTGTTTGGGTTCTAGTGCTGCTGATGAGGAATTATTTTCCGAAATGGCCATACAGCTCATCAAAATTTACACAGTTGGAGTTAACATAAGTGTTATGGTCTCATGTTCATATACTCCATATCCTTTCGTAAAATATTTAATACAGGAGTTTGTCTTTTATTGCAGTGTGGAGTTGGTAAAACAATTCCCCGTGGTAGAGATGTATGCTCTTTATTTTTCTTAGATATGGTGTACTTGTACATGAGATGATATCTCATGTGTACACTTTGTTCAATTACTATTATCTAAATTTATGTAAATTTTAAAACCTTATGATTAACTCCCTCCATCGTAGTTTTGTCCTGAGCTATATTTGATATTACTAATTACTAAAAAAAGTATTCGGATTTCGTTTGGTTTTATGCATTTAAGACATTTTTTGAAATTATGGATTTCCTTTGTTTGGGTTCTAGTGCTGCTGATGAGGAATTATTTTCCGAAATGGCCATACAGCTCATTAAAATTTACACAGTTGGAGTTAACATATGTGTTATGGTCTCATGTTCATATACTCCATATCCTTTCGTAAAATATTTGAAACATGTTTAAAGCTAAATCCACTGCAATCGAGCACATATTATACATTAACAATAAAACATTCAAGTAAAGATGCACATCTTGAAACATGTTTTGAACCCCGGTTATTAACCAATAATCATATTACAGAAAATAGTTGTCAAGATCCAAATTCCATGAGACAAAAAGACAAATCTGGTGGAAACCACAGAATAAATTGTCGACCGTAATGGTCCTGACTTGATACAGGCATTACAAAAGAAAGAAATGATTGGTTAAACCGATTTTATGGCATGCCAAACCTCCCCTTCAATTGCTACAGTGTCAGGTAGCAACTCAATAGCATAGCCATTGAAAGGTCGTAGATAGTTTAAAGAATGATCATCCCAGTACTAAGTAGAAAAATATAATCTTGAATCAGAGTTCGGACCGGAACTTCAAATGTTTCCAAAAGGGACAGTATTTTTTTATGCCTCGATAAATAAGGCGGTCACGGAGATAACTATGTCTAACGAGAAAGTCTGTATAATTTGTGCTAGCTCTCGCAGAACGAATCAGCTGTGAAACAGGAGAAGCTGGAATATTACTGTCAATGTAAGGAAAATTGATATTTTTGAAATTAAAAACGTCCCCTTTGTCGTACATTTTAGTACCGAGATTACAGTTTTCGTTAAATTCGAGATGTAAGTCCAAAAAGGTGTAGATTTTGTGTTTTCTGTTGTTTCCTTTAGTTCTGACGGCTATAATAGTGCGATCCAATTCTCAAATTGTTGAAATCTGAAATCTTTAACCTAAGAGTCCTTGTTGAACAAGTTGTAGAGTTGTAACCAATCATCCAAACATTATTTCTTGTCAGTTAGATTCAATTTCCCTTAACCCTTTTAGAACAAATGAATATAATTTTAAATGTTCGGCATGAACGGTCATATTTATTTTGGAACGGGACTATTTTCAAAATTGTTTCAAAGTTTGTTTCAATTTGCTCCATTAGTTTCATGGAAGATAAAGTAGTCATAATATTTTCCCACAGGGCAAAATATTTTTCTATATTCCTCGCTGGCAACCTTGGTTTAACAAAGCAGAATGAAAAAAAGTGGAAATATTGTTTACATAGCGCACAAAATGATATCATAGTAACCCACATAAGACACATGGCTAGTGGAGATGGGAAACCCCAAAATATGTCTAATAAAATTAAATAAAAAAAAACAAGAGGTGCACTATGACGACACTTGATAAAATTCTATGAAAGATTAATCAAATTCCAGTCGTTGGTTTTGACGGAGAAGTGATGCTATAGCATGACCCCCTCCCCTAAAATGACACTTCATGGCTATATGAAACCCGATAATGTGTCAGATCAAAATCTAAAAATGGCAAAAAGTAAAACTTATGTTAGATCGAATAAAAATTGGACATCATGTTATCCATGAAAACTACCTAATATTTGGTTACAAAATTGAAGATGAAAGGTATTACTGGGTGAATTACATTTTCACAATTATTTTATTCAGTATTAATAAATCTTATTATCTGTCGGACCAGAAAAGAAAACCCATAAATGTTTTTGGCGTATCTAAAAAAGAATTACTGTACCGATCTCAAATTTTGCAATTGATGAAAGTATCTACTGATAAAGTGTTTAAAGAGTCAGTTCTTTTTTTAAATAACCGCAATTTTGATGACTAATTTTTGTTTTCAAGTAATTAGTACATTTTAATTTAATATGAATATGTCTTATGTTATGTACAATATACTAACATTTATTAATAGGAATCCCTATTCCTATTAAATTAACACTAAGGGCATCTGAGGTGAATGCTGTAGCCTTAGATGGATTCTTTACAGCAATAGTGCAATAAATATATTATTTTGTTAAAAAAAAAAAAAAAAATCTAAGAAAGGAGTTGCATAATGACACCATGTGATAATGATTTTCTTCAAGTTTCGCTAAATTCCATTCACTGTTTGGTATGAGTTATGGATCTCATACCAGTACCCCTTATGGTAATGCATGGTTTATTTACACCTATGGCAAATCGAAAGACATGGTCAAATCAAATACTGAAATAAGAGGTATACTATGACATTATGTGACAAACAGTTGCATCACACACATGCACATGTATGGGTAAGGGAAATCAGATCAATATTGAAAATAAGAGGTGCACTAGGAAGATATCTGATAACAATTCTCTGAAAGTTCCATCAAAGTCCAATCATTAGTTTAGGAGGAGTTGGGGATCTTTTACCAGCAACCCCCCCCCCCCCCCCCCCACACACACACACATAACGTATGGCAAAGTCCATGTATGATTATGGAAAACCCCGAAATTGGTCAGATCAATATCCAATAATAGAAGGTGCAATATTGGTTTTTGAGGTTAACATTCTCTGCAGGTTTCTTTAAATTCCATTCATTAGTTTAGCAGTTGTTAAGGATTGCATATTAGTGCCTTCCTAATGACAATGAATTAATTTGTCCATGTATGGCCTATCGAAAACCAAAAACTTCATAATCTAAGGGAAGAAGTGAACTAGAGCATTATATGATAAAGATTCTTTGAAAGTTTCATTAAATTCCATTTATTGTTTTAGATTTTCAGATTTAAAGGCGGACATACGGACAGACAGAGTCATCGAACACTATATACACTTTTTACGCTTATTCGAAAATGAGGGTGATTATAGACCTTCAGTACAACTTAATTAATATCCTTGTAGTACCAATATGATCCAATGTTAGATAATGTTTTGCGGTGGCAGTCATGATTGCTGTCCAATAAAGTTTATTATCCGATAAAAAAGCAATATTATTTCTGTAAAGTTTGATTAGTTAAAGAGGAAATGATGAAATATATTTTTCTCAGGAGGACTTATGCTCAACTATATTCTTTGTTTGCAGTCATGTTTGAAGACAAATAAAAAAGAATAAAATATTATGTGAAAGACCTTTTACCGCCATCCCAGTACATTTTCGATCTATCTGGTAGTTTCAAAAATTGGTCAAAGTATGTGTTTTGAGTCCAGTTTTAACGTGATCTGCCTTGGCATCCCCAAGGATCCATTTTTGTCGACAGATCAGAGCAACATGAACACTCTTAGTGTTACAGTTTGTTTCAGGTTCCTTCAGGGGTTTACGAGGAGATAATAAAGATACACGATTTCCATAGGGTCAGGTGTGCTATATCGGCAAATGAATACCGAGACAAAAAATGAGCAAGGGGAAATAAATAAGATAAAAAATCATAAAAAAACAACAGAAAACGGCATTTCATATAGATAACCTTACATAGACAAAATGAATAAAAAGAAACACACAAAAACGCCACAAAACTATAGCACTATCAGTGTGAATCCCTCCGAAAACTGGAAGTATCGTCAGGTAAACAGTATTTCATATTTGAATATTTTATGAAAGGATATGGAGTAAATGAACATGAGACCATAACACATATGTTAACTCCAACTGCAATAATTTTAATGAGCTGTATGGCCATTTCGGAAATTTATTCCTCATCAGCAGCACTAGAACCCAAACAAAGGAAATCCATAATTTCAAAAAATGTTAAAATGCATACAACCAAACGAAATATATCAAATAAAGCTAAGGACAAAACTACGATGGTAGGAGTTAATCCTTCGGTTTTAGAATTTACATAAATTTAGATAATGGTAATTGAACAAAGTGTACACATGAGATATTATCTCATGTACACGTACACCATATCTAAGAAAAATAAAGAGCATACATCTATACCACGGGGAATTGTTTTACCAACTCCACACTGCAATAAAAGACAAACTCCTGTATTAGATATTTTATGAAAGGATATGGAGTAAATGAACATGAGACCATAACACATATGTTAACTTCAACTGCAATAATTTTAATGAGCTGTATGGACATTTCGGAAATTTATTGCTCATCAGCAGCACTAGAACCCAAACAAAGGAAATTCATAATTTCAAAAAATGTTAAAATGCATACAACCAAACGAAATCCGAATAATCAATAATATCAAATAAAGCTAAGGACAAAACTACGATGGTAGGAGTTAATCCTTCGGTTTTAGAATTTACATAAATTTAGATAAACGTATTTTTACGGTTAAGAACAATTTAGCAATTAACATAAGAGGCCCACGACACTTATTCAGTACACTTTTGTTTCATTTGCTTTCATGAAAGGTTGACAGACAACGGGTGGATGGCAAAAGCCCATTATGACCTTTTTGTTCAGGCAAAGGTGAGCTTAAAGTGGTATTTTTCCTTTTTATGGAGTCATTTAAGTTTTATAAAGAAGCCATGTTGCTTTTATTTGAATTTAAAATTTTCTATCAACTTTTTTATATTACCCAGTGATTTACAACAACTTACATTATTTACATAACTGAAACATGATACCAGGTCAATTTGACATTTGATACTACCCTTCATTTTAAGAACCGTAATGGTGTTTCTTTATTACTCCTGTAAATGGTCATTTAACGAGACAACATGCTAAAATTAAAACATTAACGATGGAAAAAGTCGTGTTCAATAATCTGAAACATGCTTTATTATCTGAATAATTGTCTATACAGTTTATTTCTTCTTCAGTAAGTTTGGGGCGAATAACTATAATTATACCCTTGTGCTTAATGTCTTAGAATGAATTCACTGCTTTTAAAATGTATATTATTCCAAAGTACTTGAGTGTTCCAAATTTTGAGGTGAAAAACGTTTGTTTTTATATAATTTAACTGAATTAAAAGTGGTTATTTGTGCGGACAATCTTTTTTGACTAGATTTGCACACGTTGTTCGTGTATTCCTATGCTTTGTGTATTCAAGATGTATAGAAATAAGTCATTGCAGCTGCTTTTTGATATTCTTCTGAGAATAGAACAAGTGTTTTGAGTTGCTTGAACGGTTTTTAGCACAAGATCCTTTTATTGCTCCCTTTAACATATATTATATCCAGTTGCAAATAAAATGTAACGATAGTTTCTGTGTATTTAGAGAGACATATTGGTTATTTCCCTCACCCTTTTTGTATCGAAATGCAATATATGACTAGTCCTAGAACCTTATTCCCCTCCCCATTTAGTATCTTCGTGAGATGCCTCAAGACGTTAGAGGGGCACTCCAGATTTGCCAAGAGAGAAAACATATTTATTTCATACTGGCCTGCTTTTCAGATGAGGCCAGATTTATAAAAGGAAAGTAAACTGATATCAATGATCACTACCAGAGATATTCTCTCTCTCGCTCTCTCTCTCTCTCTCTCTCTCTCTCTCTCTCTCTCTCTCTTTGTTTGTAGAGAACATTTCTATTTAACTGTAGTATGCGTAAAATCTTGAAAAAGTCAGATATTAGCTGTTTGAACGGTCATTTGTATATTTTATGCCCATCTCAAAATTGTTTGGCTGACAATAAAGATGCACGGAATTTTAAATTCGACTCACCAGAAAAGCAAGAAATAAGTACATGTCCTTATCCTGGAAAAACCAATAAATACGGGGCTGGTAATAGAACCGATTTTCTCCCACCTCGGACAAGGAAATGCATTGTTTTCGCGGTGCAAGATTTTTCCGTCTTACACAGGGGGTGTAAGACAAGCTAAACGCGTATATTGCTGCGAGTTTTTATATAGCTTAGTCCACATGAATCGAAAATAATAAAATGTAAGGTATTGAGAAGTATACTGACTGCCTTAGAACGCCAAAATTTGAATTAAAACACACCGAAATAACCTCGAACTCGGGCGCGTGCTCCATTCTTTATGACGTCGTGAAAAGGGAAGTAATTCACTGATGTCAACAATGGCGTTTCGACGGTGACTTTTTTGATTTTTGGATGCTGAAGGGGAGGAAAATAATCAAACACCAGTGAGAGGGTCATACAAAAAATCTCAGATACCCTCGGGTAAGATTTCTGGCGTCTCGGACTCAAGCTTTGTCCGAGTACTTGAAATCTTACCCTTGGGTGTCTGAGATTTTTTGTGTCATCCTCGCCCTGGTGTTAGATTCTTATAGTCCTGTATATGTTTTACCATCTCAATCAACCTTGTCAGTGAAAATATGAGAATTTCATTGTCATTCCATTGCGTAAGAGCATGGATGTGTATTCAAAAGATTTGACCCATTTGAAAAGAATAGATTTTCTTAACTTTGAAAACATGATGTCTTATGAATCCACTTTGTTATGCGATGATAGTGACATGTTCCCTTCTTATTTTTTACAATAAGCTTTCTTCACTCAACTGTCGAACTTGTTATTGCCATGAAAAAGCGGTAAAATTATTCACTTGGGATTCTTGTCAAATAGAAAGATACATACTTTGATCATGTGTAGAAATTATGGTCATAAGAAAATATTTCACTTGTAAATGTAAAACAAATGAATAACAGGGAACACATTCAACGGCTGAAAATTATAATCTGCTAAGAAACAACAAAGGAAAAACACGAATAAGACAAAAGACAAACGTTAGAAACGATAGGAACTCGGGACAGCCGGACTTGGTACCGGCACTAGCAAAAGCCAGCGGTAGGGTTGAACCGGTTTATGGGTACCCAAACCCCTCTTTATCTGTCTCGTTTCCCTATAATTGAATAAACATACGAATAAAACCCAATACAGGTATACTACTAACTTAATGACCACAATCTTGAAAGAGAGAAAATGACAATACGTAATTTTGAAAGAATTTTGTAAGTATTAAAATAGGTTTTTTGTTTTTTGAATAAGCTATAGTAAAGATGGCACTATCATACCTGTTTTTAAAAGTTAATGACTTTCATTGTATAAAAACGTATAGTCCGCCCGGACATTACGTGTATGTTCAACCATATTCGCAGATTATGTCGTCTGTATTTTTTGACAATGTTGTCTGCCTGTCTCTTACTACATGTTGAATATCTGCTGTTTTTGTTCATCTCGATCAGCATGCATTGTTCGCAGACTCTTTGAAATGTTTAATGCTGTTTACTTCTTATTATTATCGAAATGAATTGCTAAAAATATATCATCCATTCTACATTATAAACAAGTACTGAAATCCATATGCATCTGATGGAATACTTTCCAGTGAGAGAACATACAGGCCATAGTTAAGTGAACAAAGATTTTGGCTCATTACTGCTCAATAAAGATATTAGCTACCTACCAACATATTGCTTAACAGAGAGCCAAAGATATTAGCTCCCCTACCAACACACTGCTTAACAGCAATCTTAGCTCTCATACCCACATTGCTCAAGAAAAATGTTAGCCTCACCACCACAATGCTTACCAAATATCTTAGCTCTCTTACCCAAATTGCTCAACAAAGGTATTAGCTACCCTACCAACGAACTGCTTAACAAAAATGTTAGCTCCCCTATCAACACATTGCTTAACAGATATTAGCTCTCCTACCACCACATTGCTCAACAAAGATGTTAGTCCTTCCCAACACACTGCTCAACAAAAATGTTAGCTTCCCTGCCAAAACACTGCTGAACAGAGATGTTGGCTTCCCTACATGCACAAACAATCTGTTAAAAAGATGTTAGCCCTTGCCACCAGACAATTCACCAAATCGTTTAGCTCTAGCCAAAATTGCATTTCAGTTGGAATACTGAAGGAAATAGACTCGAGAGAAAATGGCCATGCCTCTTAATTTTTAGGATAGTTGTTGAAAGCCTTCGAAAAAATGATGGTTCAAATATCTGAATACCGAACTTACCGTAAATTAAAATTTCTTAATGAACAGCAACTTCTGGATTTTGGTGCTTACTGTATGCAAACAGCATTGAATTAAACACTCATATAAGTATCCCCTTTGCAAACCTCAATAAGTGTACTCCTCAGCCCTTCGGCGACTTGAATTAAGGATGGTCACTCCTCAGGTTTTTGAATCTGTCTTTGACTTGCGGAAATCTCTTATTTTATCCACCATGATGCATTAGAAAATTTTGCACACTGACCCCCACTTTTCTTTTCAAAATATGTTTGAATACATCTTGAATAAACTTTTGACAAAATTTGATACAATTCTTGATATATCTTCATTGTATTCCAAGGGGCGACTGTCTTAATGGTAAGTAAATGAAAAATCAAGAGGAGTTCAGTTTCCCGCCAAAATTTTGGGCACTTAAATCTCAAAAACGGGCACACTGACCTATCAATATTTTTGCTTAAAATGATGTATCGATGTTCTAATAAATAAAGATACTAATTTTAAAATCTTGATATAATGAAATTGAGGAGGGACCATCCTTAATAAACTTTACGAAAAAAGTAAACAAATAAAGGATGCTATCAAATTTTAGACGCATATAATAATATATTTTTGAATATGTTTGTACTAACCCATGGAATGTATGGGCCAGCCTGGTTAGTAGCTACTAATATATGAACTATAGTTAAGTCAATTTTGGTCTTCATGAGGGAAATCCTGATTGGAGTGAGGAGTGACCAATGGAATCCATCAAAAGACCACTAGGTGACTTCACACTTTTATTACTTTAGTTCAACTTTTCTCAGGTGGCATGTTTGTCTTGTTTGCAAATAAATACAACACTGGGTATACGTTTGGTAACAATAGTAGTTCGATCTTGCTATTGTTCAACTGTAGATATTATTGTAGTTGATCGAACTCGCTCTATATCTGTAGAATTTTTGTCTTTTTTCTCTATTAGTGAGCTGAGATTTTTATTATGAATATACGTTGATACATTGCAATACGCACAACAATTATACATACATGCAATATGCCAGTTAACATGAAATAAGGTCGTAAAAGGTCTTTATTTATTTTATAAAGTTAAATTTAGACAGTATAAAAGTATATCTTTGGTTAAATTTGTAGTCTGATTACAATTCATGACGTAAATAATGATGAGATTCTTGAAAGAAATAATTTTTATAGTTTATATTTATGTATTTACACAGGCATATCTGCAATGCCAATTAAAGCTGTGTTGAACAATCAGCTGCGGGATTATCATAAGCGGACACGACTACTTCCGGTGCTTTTTTCGTTTCACCATTACTTGGTAGAATGTAGGCTTTCCCTTCATCTTTCTGTCCTTTCGTTCTATACCGGAATTTATTTATAGCACACATTCCTGTCATGGGCACAGCAAACACCAATGCTGCAACAACAGCTACGATAACATTTTCTTCGTATTTGTCATTAAGGCTTTTAAATAACGGCCCCGATAGATTTATTCCTCTAAGAGCGTATCCTCTTGCATGCATGGAACCTCCAGTTTGTTGTTGCACCACGCAAGTGTACAAACCGTTTTGAGACATAGTGATACTTTTCACAGACAGCATCTGTCCATTTTGCCCTTTAAGTTCATAGTGGCTATCATTAAATGGAGATGCTAGACTACGTCCATCTGGAGTTTTCCATACAAATTCATCATTTGCCTCAACAAGTATACGAGAATCGTTACAGTCCAATTCTATTGTATCACCAAGGTGTACATTATACGCCCATTTGTCATCCATCTTCATTAAAACACAAGGGAGTAACCCTGCTACAAACAGCAACAATTTCAACATTTTGCCCTGAAAATATTCCAAAGGATTATTCATGAAGAATGATTCCGAAATATATGAAACTAATTTTGCTAATCCGAAATTGATTCGTTGACGTTTTACACGTCTCCTTGGTCTGCTCTGCTTTCATCACCCGTCAAAGGAGAGGCGTTGTGTCCAAAGCAAAAGAAATCAATTATAAGAATGAAGCTACTCTTAAGATTCGGTTACTCAGGGTTTTAACACATTGATGCATAACGTGTAATTTGCAAGGGACATAAAAATGAATAAGCGGTTTTAAGTGAAAATGTTAAATATAAATATAAGCACGAACATGAGGATATAATAGAAATAATAATCATATGCAGAATTTTAATTCACAGCAACTTCGGTATTTAGTCATTTGTTAACACTGGGTCGATGCCACTGCTAGTGGACTGTAAGTCCCCGAGGGTATTCACCAGCCCAGTAGTCAGTATTTCGATGCTGACCCAAAAGCCGATCCTATTTTGAACCTTCCAGTATCTAAAAGTTGGTAAATTTTGTTGAAAACTAAGGAGTATCTCCCTCATGCAAAGCTCTGTCCTTAGCTGATTTTGGCTTAACATTTAGATCGTATTGGTTATTTGTTCTCTATCAGTTTTAATCATCTTGAGATTATGGTCTTCAAAACGTTTAGATTTTATCTGCACTGAAGAGACATAAGTTGTCGAAATGCGAATAAGCAGAAATTAAATTCATAGCAACTTCGGTATTTAGTCATTAAATATCAAAAAGGTTAATAGAGCAAAACCATTTCATATAAAAAATATAAACACTAAAAATAAGGCATACAGAAAATAATGACAGACCTTGGAACAACAAAACCTGAATATATAAAACAACTGTAAAAGACAGTTAGAAGACGAAGCAAAACCGGAAACAGCATCGCCCGAATATAAAAAGGCGAAAGAAAACGTCTGGCCACAACATAGCAATAATTTGTGGATGATAAACCGCATAGTTCGATGACAAATTCAAAAATTGAAAAGCATTGAGAATCATCACATGAAAATAATACTCTACTGGGAACCAGATGATAAGAAATGGAAACAACATAGCAAGAATACCTGGTACAAAAATGGAACCGTATACATCGGTAAGTAAGATTAAAAGATATAGTAGAAAAAAATAGCCAAACTGGCAACATCAGATAGTTTGATGAGAAACAACATTGCTCGAATTCAAACCAAAACTTGAAATAATACAGTTTACTGATAAGGCAAAACTGGAAAACCAGTAGCCTTTATATATTGCAACAAGGTATGTGTTGCGAAACAGCTCTCATGGTCGAAAGTTAAATTAAAGAGTAATAAAGATTTGTGATTTAAAATGGACATGCTGAGGACAGATAAATTCATCCACAGACACATATGTCATATGACCTATATCACCGCCATTGTCCATATTTTCACAATTGTGGCATTTTCGTTTGTGTATTGTTTGGAGGAAATGGACAGTAGAGGTTTCGTTGATATTGCTTTATGATTTGTCACTCTCATCTTAAGCTAGAAATATTCTTCGGATGCAAAGATTAGTTCTTTAATAAAGGCGTTTGAATGAAGATTTTAAATGACCTAAAAAATAAAAACACAAAAAATTCTAAATGTTCTTCATGTAGCCATTTTTCTGTTGTTTACATGTCTTTTAGCCTTGAACTTACTGTTTAAATATGCACATATACTGCACCTGTTTCTATTTCCCCTAAAATATATTAGAAAAAGATAGAAACACAATGACAACTTTCCACTATAATATATACTGTTTTCAAAATAATGCACAACCTACCTTTCAAGTGTAGTTTTCAGTGAAATCTAATTTAATACAGGATCTTGTTGTTCGGCCTATAGTGTGTTACCGTCAAAATAAAACGTGTGATTCACAAAAGGGTTTTATTGTAAGTTATTGAAGGCTATCGGTGAATGGGTTGACGTGATTTTATTTGCATCTTAAACGGTTGAATAGCAATACTTGTTTGTACGCCACTTACATGTGTGTAATTTTCGGTCTAATTTAATTCTTTAATATTCGTATATTTGATAGTTTACAGGCAAAAATAAGTATGTTTTATAACATCTCTATAACATAGATTTATGACATTGCATAGACATTATGCCTTTCGGCAATGTAAATATATCAATGGTAAACATAGATAAATAGGTAAAATGATAAAAAGGGGGATAATTACATCCATACATGTACATGCTTATTAAGTATATTGGGTTTTGTTGGAAGATGTTACATGTATCCATGGATCCAATTAATCTTGTCTCTTTGAAAATTCCCTTTCTGACAGAAAGTAACTAGCCAAAGGGTAATTGTAACATTTGTGGCAACCCTATACCCCACCCAAAAAGCAAAAAAAAAAAAAAATAAAATAAATAAATATGAACATTATGGCACATTTTTTTCCAAAGACATTTCAATATAATGTATTAATTAACAATGAAAGGATATTGAGTACATGCACATGAGACAAAGTTTCTACAAATACATAGTAAAACCAAGCAAAAGGAACAACGCTTTTATTGTTCTTCTTCATCTTCAAGTCACCATGAGGACTTATATCAATGAGCTTTGCTCATACCTTATAGTAAGTTCACCAAGCACCGGTGAGAGTGGAATTCTTTCCTAAATATCGAACAACGCTACATCCATGTCTTCCTATCCCGGATGCGGGATCGTCAACAATCATAAATTAAACTGGCAAAATGCTCCTACAATCACTGTCATCCGTTGTCAGTGTCTCTTTTGTCCAATTATGGAAATGAAATCATTATTCAAATAGATTTTCTGTTCTTTAATGATTACGAGTGAGATCATATTTTCTGACAACCTTGACAATACTCCTCCAATAATTCAAATAAGTGATTTACATTTAGAGAGGTGAAATATTGTTGAATCAAAGTTCATTTTAGTTAGGTTTTTACCGAGTTCCGTAAACAAATATAAATATTTATTTTTCTTGTCTACAGCATAACAAGCTCCTTAAACAGGGTACAAAGCTCAATATATTTAACTAATATAGTTCAAAGCACACATTAAGGAAATAAATCAAATTATTTCAGATCATCTTACCTTAATTTTTATGTGTAATTATTTCTAGACTTTGTTTATTTCATCTGCTGAAATGTAACTGATCTTAGGTGCTTAGCTTTGCATTCATGTTGTTATTTCTTTGCAAAAACTGATTTCAATTTGAAAACAGATTTAGTTTCGTAGTTCTGTTTTGTAAATATTGTTTCATGGCACCTGAGCTTTATATAAGTTAGCCATCTGACCTTTCTGTATGGTAGCCATCTGAGCCTTAGGTAGGTTAACAAATCAACATCTTTTTTATTCTCTTGTTACTTGAAAGCAAATTAATGAAAGTTAGCCAAGTCAAGCAAGTGTTAGTTGATGTTGGTGAAATTCTAATTTTTACCCCCATAAAAGGAAATTTCCCATTTTTATAAGCTGTTGGATTTTTTAAACGTTAAAGACAGTTCATTAAATAAACATTTAAAAACTTTATGTTGCAATAAGTTTGAGGTTTGGCGAATGACTGGACTAAAATACCTGAGATGTTACATGGCACATTCAAGAAGATTTACAGATTGTGTCGTGTATTATTACAGTTATCTTTCTTTGTATAGTAAATAGGTAACAGCCAATGGCGCTTTATATTTGCCATTGCTAATATGTATTTTGGGTGGAGAAAAAAAGTCGTGCAACTTAAAAACTGCATTCAAAAACCTCATTAGGAACTAAGTGCTTAACCTTTATAATAAACACGAAAAGTAACAACAGACAAAATTGATTTTTATTAAAATACAAAGAGTTAGGTAAATAGGTGTGATCGTGAGTTCATTTGGTTGCCAATTACTAGTATTTACCTTATTTGCGTATTGTTCTTGTTTGAGGGCAATACAAGTAATATTTACCATGATTTTAATCGTTTTGTCTAATTAGCCACTCAACAGATCTTTCACAACTCCATTTTAACTAAGTACTGGAATGGGCATTTGAATGTCCTTCGGCTTGTCAATAGCAATTGCTGTTGAGTTGCTATCGGACACTACCGCAATGTCAGAATAGTTTTGATACACCATTTCTTTTAAAATGCCTGAACCAAGTCAGGGCTTTTGCGATTGGCAATTTCCCGGTGGTTTTCCACCTGCTTTGTCTTTTTGACTCTTGAAAATTATGTTCGGTAATTTGGTTATTACCTCAATTTTTTTTTATAATGCTTTATTGGCAAAGACATATATTGGATGGATAATAAAATGGCACATGTTTATAATCTTAATACAATACTTTTGTTTTTACGGAAAAATATATTGAAAAATTAAATATTACCTCAAATTTACCGGTATTTTTAATAAACAACACATGTCAGGGGTAGTTATTTATGCAAGATGGACACTTCGGTTTTTCTATATTTTGCCCAGCTTAGCCCGCATATTTCTTTATTTCTGTTCTCCATTCCTTTGCTAACAATTTAATGTAACATTTTTATAGCTGATTATTTGATAGGTCAAAACTTATCGTCAAATGCTCTTTCTACATGCCTCGGACTGAGTAGGTCCCTTGTCTAGTTTGGATCCCTATTTGCTTACAATGCAAAAAGAGGAAACACCAACATGATATTTTTGATTACATTAGAATATCGTTGCCATGATATCTTTTCATACTTTCGTGTTTAACTATTGTAGCGTATCTCTGCCCTGTATCATAATAGATGTTGCCTGTTTTGTGCGGAAGGGGGCAAAAGGAATATCTTTAATGTTAGATTTCGAAAGAAAGAAATTTCTTGCATACTCACGCAAACCTCTATAACCAAATCCTTTTGTTTTGATGAAATTTGATAAAGTTTAGATCTTGTGATAGATCATGATATCATGACTTTAAATGAGTTGCAACGTAATTTATTATGTCCTTTGACAAAGTAGACGAAATTCACATTATCCATATCACTTCATTGCTTATTCAGCGCTTCAAGAAGTAAATACCCCGATGCTACTATTGTTGTTATGGATTAATTTATTAGTGTGCAAACTTGACCGACAATGAGAAACAGATGAAGTGACCATTAATAATAATGTTAAAACTGATTATACATCTTAAAACAAACATTTTCACAGTTTTAAAATTTGTTTAAAATAATAACAAAACATGAATTCCTCTCTGTATTAGTCATAAAAATTCAGCTTATAACAGCTCACACTGTAACAAAGTTCATTACTTAACCCCACAGTTACTGAGGTAAGTATCAATTGTTCATTCTTTTAGCCAAATTTAGTTTTTCAACAACAATTTACTTGTCAAACTGTAGAAGTTGTAGCCAAATGGCCAATAAAATTGGTCCAAGGTTACACTTTAAGGACATTAAGAAGTTTTATAATGGCGCTACTTTCGAAAAGCTAATTACGATAGGAGCATTTCCCATCCTCGTTTGTATAAAAATGCTGTGGAAAAATCAAGGACTGAGTTGCACAAACGTCAAATAAAGTTAAGTGACGTTTGAATTTTGAAAGTGTAAATTAATTTGGTTTTAAGGATTAAATTTACACTTAAAATTGCTTTAATTGACGTTTGTGCAACTCAGTCCAGGAAATAATTTTTAAAATATCATGAAAAACTGTGACGTATTATTTTTTTTTACGTAAAATGCGAGAAACTGGTAAAAAAAAATCTTGAAAAACTGGCACAAAACTTACATTCTTTACCTAGAAGGAGATATCGACAACATTTTTTGCATTAATCCTTTAAACTGGCTTTAGTATACAATGACCTAAAGATTTAACACGTATACTGGCCTCTCACTGATACTGCCACCGATGTCTACTGAAATATATGATGACTCTTTACCGAAACCTTTGGGACGTTTTGTGTTACATATTTTCCCTAGTGTGAGAGTGTTTTTCAAACAAAATAGACACTCTGAGCTAAGCGGCAGATAAGCGGCGAGCACATATTGACCCATCTTTTTGTCTCATTCTTTTCATTTTTCAAGATAGTTGTCTCGTAGTAAGTAGTTTAAATGTATCGAGGTTTATTCGAATGTTTATTATTCTACAGGGAAACGGAACAGGGAAAATGAAGGTCTTGGTTCCCTGAAATTCATTTGACCTTACCAGTAGCTTTTGCTAGTGCCAGTACCAAGTCGAGCTATCCCGAGTTCTTATCGTTGTGTACGTTTATCTTTTGTCATTGATTTGTGTTTTTCTTATGCATTTTCCATGTGGATTGTGGCCTGTGATTGTATTTTACAGCCATTTATCTGTTCTAAATACTGTTAATTTTTTATTTTTAATTTCCGTAGAAATAAGTTGTTTGAAAAAAAAAGAAAAAGTCGTCGTCATAATGTTGTCCTATCAATATCTTTATTTAAATGTATGTAAATATGATTCGTAATAAAGTTTTATTTGCCATTATCATGATAATGCATTGTCTTTTTTTCTGTCGTATGTTATAGGGATTTTCCTTACTGGTCTCTACCTGTAATTGATTCGGAGTTTTGTTGTCACTTTTGTATATTTACTCAAGACTGAAATTATATACAAAGATTTATCAAGATAAAAAAGGGAAAGCAAAAATGGTCTGGTTATAAGGAACAATGTTGAGATTTGTTGAATACAATTTATAAAGAAAATAAGCATAATACACTTTGATTCGGGAACAGTTTGAGCTGGACAATAAGCAAAAATTAGAATAGTCAGTCAAGAGATATTCGATAACGCAGCATATATAAATATATCTCAGATTATCAGCATTATCAACTTTTGTTGTTTATGATTCGTTAAATTGTTGATGTCTGTCATTAAATAGGGATTCACGCAAAAAACAAACTCTTTTACAGGAGAAAAGCAGGGATTGTACAAGACCATCTATTCAAAAAAGGCTTGTTTAATTTTTTAACATTTGAGAGCACCACTGCATTAAGAGTAGTATAAGAGGTGTTTAATCCCCCCCCCACAAAATCAACCCCCAGTCCCATATCTTGGGGTCGGGTTTTTATGTCCATAATATGGGGGTCGTAGCTAAGGTTTAGACCTCCCCCACTCCTTGGGGTTGTGGTATTGTGAAGTGTAGGCCTTCCCACTCCTTGGGGTTGAGGTATTGTGAAGTGTAGTGGGACCAATTGATAGGGTCTGTGTTTTACGAGGGTTCGATATTTTAACATTACGATGTTTTCCAACCCGTCAACAGGACAAATGAAACGTGTTCTAAAACATCTGCTTACTGAAACAACGGCAGTAGAATACCGAAGGAACAAGGGAAGCGATGAAGCGGGAAAGTATCCTATAGGAATGAAATGTCATGTTAAATTGATGATAACATAATAAAATACTATAAACATCACTTATTTAACGAGTCAATTGTCAAACGGAGAGGTGATGTTATTTTATATAGTTGTAATTAATTCATTGTCGCGTGCCGGAGATTTCAAGTGTGTTACGAAATTTGTTGTGACGTATTTGATGGGTCTTTGTTGAAAAAAAATAGTAAAACATGAGATCAGATAATTTTAGGGATATGCGAGTCTACTGTGAAATATATATGCTAAAAAATTAGATGTTTATAAAAAGGCTACAATCAGCTAATTTTTGGGACATGATGTTTTAAATCAAATTTACGATTGACAGTAAAAAAACTAACTTTCTACGAGCCGGTTGTGAAATATTTGTTGAATATGAGCGAGTCAGCTAATTTTAGGGATATGCGAGTCTATTGTGAAATATATTTTGCTAATAGATGATATAGCATTCTTGGGTCCACATAATTCCCTGTATTCATGGGGTATGAAAGTGACGGAGCATTGGTAGAATAGGGTCGTTTTATTAAACCCCAAACTATTGAATATCTTTAGTACATTTCATACCTGTAAAACCAAATCAGACGTGTTTTGAAAACGCGATGAAAAAATAAATCAACCCTATTATACGTTTCAGAAAGACAACTTTCTATCCTAAGTAATATTCATTTCATGCTTAATTGAATGTCTAAACATGAGTTTTCTCATAAAATACGAATAAAAACAGTTTCTCCTTGTCACTGTAAAATCTTTGTAAATATGAAAATATCAGTTCGTTTTGCAATATTTTGTCACAAAAGTGATATCAGCATAACAATCGACATTTCGTACGAAAAACACAAAAATTTACATAACTATTTTTCTGTTTATTGTGAAATATTTGATGTTTTTAAAACGTCTGCAAATTTCATTTCATTAGGCGATGTTCCGTTGCAAATAGCGATGTCAGCGTAAAATTGACCGATTGTAGTCGTTTTACTTTACCCCAAACTATTGAATATCAATGAAATATCTGTAAAACCAAATAAGGTACGTTTTAAAAGCTCAATTACTTTTGTTGTGAAATGCGCATTTTTTTCTGCTGACAAATGGGGAAAATAAAAGTTAGTTTTAACACAAAATGTGGCGGTCTAAATTTTCTTCATAAGCACCTGCCGTATTTTATGTAATATTTAATTCAAAGGTATGCTTTACGTCACAATGGACTGTCAACTTTTGATATGTGAAATAAACGAAAATGCATGGTTAACAAAGAATAGAAGGTGTCGCACCTGTGCATAAAATTTCGAGATGTTGTGAAATGAACGATTTTGATTGTCAAAATTTTCACGTCGACGGCTACTGCAAAGAGACCAACGAAGTATTTGAATT
>MJUU01032052.1:19148-36377 GCA_002080025.1 Modiolus philippinarum | reverse complement strand
GTAATGACTAAACTGAAGATTCATAAGTAATTTTTTTCTACATTTTTTTCATTTTCATGGAATTTTTAACAAAATTATATGTAAAAAGAAAGCTTCCCACTGACCGGTATATATGTTATGACTTACATGAAGATTCTCAAGCAATTTTTTATCACATTTTTTCATTTTCATTGAATTTCTAACAAAATAATGTGTAAAGGAAAGTTTGGCACTGACCGCTGTATATGTAAAGACTAAAATGAAGATTCATAGGCAATTTTTTATCACATTTTTTTTCATTTTCATTGAATTTTTAACAAAATAATGTGTAAAAGAAAAGTTTGGCACTGACCGGTGTATATATAATGACTAAAATGAAGATTTATAAGTAATTTTTTATTACAATTTTTCATTTTCATGGAAATTTTAACAAAATAATGTGTAAAAGTAAAGTTTCGCACTGACCGGAGTATATGTAATGACTAAAATGAAGATTCATAAGTAATTTTTCATCACATTTTTTTTATTTTCATGGAATTTTCAACAAAATGATGTGCAAAAGGAAAGTTTGGCACTGACCGGTGTAAATGTAATGACTAAAATGGAGATTTGTTAGTAATTTTTCATCACATTTCTTCATTTTCATGGAATTTTTAACAAAATAATGCGTAAAAGGTAAATTTCGCATTGACTGGTGTATGTCTAATGACTTAAATGAAGATTCATAAGTAATTTTTTATTACATTTTTTCATTTTCTTCGAATTTTTAACAAAATAATGTGTAAAAGGAAAGTTTGGCACTGACCGGTATATATGTAATGATTCTTATGAAGATTCATAAGTAATTTTAATTATATTTTTTAATTTCATGGAATTTTTAACAAAATAATGTGCAAAAGGAAAGTTTCGCATTGACCGGTGTAAATGTAATGACTAAACAGAAGATTCATAAGTAATTTTTTTCTGCATTTTTTTCATTTTCATGGAATTTTTAACAAAATTGGATGTAAAAAGAAAGTTTCCCACTAATTTTTTATAACATTTTTTTCATTTTCATTGAATTTCTAACAAAATAATGTGTAAAAGGAAAGTTTGGCACTGACCGGTGTATATGTAATGACTAAAATGAAGATTCATAGGCAATTTTTTATCACATATTTTTCATTTTCATTGAATTTTTAACAAAATAATTTGTAAAAGGTAAGTTTCGCATTGACTGGTGCATATGTAATGACTAAAATGAAGATTCATAAGTAATTTTTTTCTACATTTTCTCATTTTCATGGAATTTTTTAATAAAATTATATGTAAAAGGAAAGTTTCGCATTGACCGATGTAAATGTAATGACTAAAATGAAGATCCATAAGTTATTTTTCATCACATTTTTTCATTTTCATGGAATTTTTAACAAAACTATATGTGAAAGGAAAGTTTTGCACTGACCGGTATATATGTAATCACTTAAATGAAGATTCATCAGTCATTTTTTATCACATTTTTTCATTTTCATTGAATTTCTAACAAAATAATGTGTAAAGGAAAGTTTGGCACTGACCGATGTATATGTAATGACTAAAATGAAGATTCATAAGTAATTTTTTATTATATTTGCAAAATGTGCAAAAGAAAAGATTTGCACTGACCGGTGTTTATGTAATGCCTAAAAATGAAGACTCATAAACAATTTTTCTTCACATTTTTTTCATTTTCATGGAATTTTTAACCAAATAATGTGTAAAAGGAAAGTTTTGCATTGACCGGTGTATATGTAATGACTAAAATGAAGATTCATAAGCAATTTTTTTTCTACATTTTTTCATTTTCATGGAATTTATAACAAAATAATATGTAAAAGGAAAGTATTGCACTGACTGGTGTATATGTAATGACTAAAATGAAGATTCATTAGTAATTTTTTATCACATTTTTTTCATTTTCATGGAATTTTTAACAATAGAATGTGTAAACGTAAAGTTTCGCACTGACCGGTGTATATGTAATGACTAAATTTAATTTTTTTTTTCATTTTCATGGAATTTTCAACAAAATAATGTGTAAAAATTCTACATTGACGGGTACCTTTGTAACGTTATCACATTTTTATAGAATTTTGAACAAAATAATTTGGAAAAGGAAAGTTTTCCTCTGATCAAATGACAAATCTGGAACTGATTATTTGATTCCCGGGAACTTGATTAAAATTGAACGATATTTTTTATAATATTTCTTCATTTTCGTGGAGTTCTTAACAAAATGGGGGAAATTTTACTTTTGATTTTCAATTAATGCATTCTTTTTATATCAAACTAAAGTAAGAACTATTCCCAGTCACTGTCAATGTTAAACCGTTATCACGATTGAATTCGTTTCGTTTCATTGGAAAATTTCAATTATCTATTAATCTAATGATTATTTTGCATATCATTAAATGACGAGTCCTCTCTCGTCAATTGACGAATTGTATTCGTCAAATGACGAGTACCTGGACGTGAATTGTTATGGACGTGAATCCATTCGTCCCGTCCCGTCCCGTCACGTTCCCGTAAGCAATCCGTTCACGTCCCGTCAGCAATCCGTTTCGCGTTCGTCAAACGGTAAGGGCTACGTTGCACAGTACTGTACTTAGCCCCTTTCTGTTATTTAGCCAGATGTTGTGTGCTATCTGGATACACCCTGTTACATGTATATTTGTAGTCCACCGTTTTCCTTTCTTACGTATATGTCGTGTACTTTATGATGGATAGCATTCAATTTCTCGTACCGTCTAGTTAATTTATATATTATTCCCAACATGTACACAAAAGTGTTCAGGTTCAGTTTTCTAGACATCGTTCTTTACAACCTTTCCAAACGCCCTAATCCTTACAACACTTATACATGGAACTCAGAAACGGAAAACGATTCACTAATCATTCACTAATTGTCTCCTTGACATTTACCTCATTGTCGAAATGCGCATATGCAGAAAATAAAATGACAGTAACTTCGGTATTTTGTTATTTATTACCACTGGGCCGATGCCTCTGCTGGCGGACTGTTAGTCTCCGAGGGTATTCACCAACCCAGTAGTCAGTACTTCGGTGCTTCGGTACTTCGGTGCTGACACGAAAACCGACTGTACTGAAACTTGCAATATCTAAATTTTAAGAAATTTAGTTTAAAACTAAGGAGTATCCCCTCATGCATAGCTCTGTCCTGAATTTTGGCTTTTCTATTCAGATCCTTTTGGTCATTTGTTCTCTATCAGCTTTAACATGGTTTTGGTTAATGGACTTCCAAATGTTTTGGTTTTAATCTGCACTGATGAGACATAAGTTGTCAAAATCCGCATATGCAGAAAATAAATTGATAGTATTAAACTTCGGTATTTTGTTATTCCTTTCTTTTCATATTTGTCATTAAAGTCGGACTATTAGTTAATTTATCTTAGTAATAATGCTCTCTATATTTTTCAGTTATGGTGTACTTGTGCGTGAGAGAATTTCTCATGTGGATATACTATTGATACTTTCAAATTTTGGCAATTATTTTTGTAATTTCGAAATGTAATCCAGACCACCTGTTTTAAGTGCCCACATCTCACTATTTTATAACGCCAAGTTTTCTTACATTCGACTTGATGAGTGCCCTGTGTTTGTCTATATGTTGTAGTTGTCTACTAGCTTAAGACACTAGTGCTTTTGTCGGGCAAAGGATGACAGTGATTGTAAGAGCACTTTGCCAGTTTAATTGATGTTTGTTGACAATCCCGCACCCATGACCAAGAAAGACATGGATGTAGCGTTGCTCGACAATTAGCAAAGAATTCCGCTTAAACCGGTGCTAGGGGCCGTCTTGAACTTACTATGAGGCTTGAGCAAAGCTCATTGTTGAAGGCCTCATGTTGACTTCAAGATGAAGAACAACAATAAAAGCGTTGTTCCTTTGCTTGTTTTTTACCATGTATTTGTAGAGACTTTGTCTCATGTGCATTTACTCCATATCCTTTTATTCACCATTTAACAATCTTAGTAACAAAAAGATTGCATTCTTTTCCCGATTCACGTTGCTATTGTACTATCAGGCTGATTTCAGAAAACTGGCTGGTGCATGCTTGCTCAGAAATTGTTCCTTGTGAATTTAACCGGCACCATGACATCAAAACTTTATAGCACATGGAAGACAACAAACGGAACAGTAAGTGCATTTATTGATGGTCATATACAGGTCTTAATTTTCGGTAAATCAAAATTATCCTTATTGACCTTTTCCACTTGACTTTTGAGAGCATATTTTTTTTTTTTGGTGTTATTTACCACCAACTTTTATTGAAGCATTATTATATCGGTACCTCAAAGGGCGCTGTTAAAGATACAGGGCAATTATCTGATATGTGAAATATATTAACATAGAAACCACAAAGTTCTGCACAATTTATATGGTCATAATGTTTCCAAAGTGTTTACTTGCAACGTACATGTGCAGGAAATAACATATGCAGCAAACACAATAACGTTATGTAACTGAAATTCATAAAAAATGCACATATATGAAGTGCAATCTGATGTATAAGATATGGCTGGTTCTGAAAGTTTAGGATATAACAAAGGAAATTACGTATTAAACGAATGAACAGACAGATGAACACGAAACGAGACCTACATGTAGGTATAATCGAAGCAAGAATTAAATCTTTCAGGTCTTGGTCTTTATTTGGCCAATATAGTTATAAATGAGAAACGAGTTTTCTTGTACGTGAATGAAGCATGTGTGATATAGAACGTAACCTAAATCACAATCAATTCACCAAAGCTTTACTTGCTTCAATTTTTCGTCCACTTTTATGCGCATACGTCTTCTTTTACCCAACAAATTTCAACAGCGATCTTTATGTTGGAAAAAAATAATGTCAATACTAATGAAGACCATGCTTGCATTTAACAGCAATATATATGTATATATATGTGTGTTTTCGAAAAAAAAACTTTTTACTATTCGGAAAGTTCTCTTGATAAACGGTAAATTCCCGTGTAACAAAAATTCCAAACATGCAATGGTAACACTGAAATGAACAAACTACTAAATGGCATAATCATTTTGAATGAAAATTTCAAGTATAACCATAATTACTGTGATATTTTGAAGGTTTTGTTTTAATAATCTGACTTCATGTGCACAGTTGGAAAGGATAGGAGGAGGTCTTACTCCTTAATCTTAGATAATAACCTATAGAATTGTTCTTTCGAGTCTTGTTTGTCACATAAAAACCATACACAAATAATGCCAGTACTTACTAGTGTTTAATTATTGAGCTAAGTGTACAAAATTATTTAATTTTTTTGTAAGGATCCATGTTACGTTGTTTTCATCAATTAAAATCCAGTAAAATCATTGTCAAATAACGAATATAGTTAGTTTGTTTTAAGGAGATTTGTCAGCATTTATTTATTCAATATGTCAGGAATACACAGGTTGGAGGAAATCCCAATTTGGCTATTATATCCCAATTGGAATATATAGTTTTATCCCAATTGGGATATTTGACCAGTTATTTGTTCGTTACATTTTGGAGGTTTAATGCTGCATCAAGATACATATAAATAATAAATCTATAGGTTTAGAGCTTTCAGGGGATATACTTCTCTTGTCAAAAGGATGATGCAATTTTTTTGCAGATCGATTTATAAAATAATTGGTCATTTTGATTTAGCGATAACTTGAGATTTCAGGTGCTAACAACCGTTCTATACTGCTTCTCTGGAAGATATCTATATCTACAGTCAAATCAAGCAAGGTTTGCTTGTTTAAGAAAGAATGTTTTTGATTATTCATAAATGAAGTATGGAGAAAAAGTCATCTGAACATGACCCTATATTTCTTCCAGAGTTTTCTCTCTTCTTCCATGGCTTAAAAAATACAATGAATGTACAAATGTAGGGTATAACTGAAACCTAAATATCTTGACATATTTTTACAAACTTAACTTCCAATTTAATCTTAAAATATTCCACAGACTTCCCGTTTCCCTTTACTTGATAATTTAACCAGTTGTAATTGTGATAATCTTGAATATTTCACAGAATCCAATGTATATTTCAAATTCTTAAAATGTCTCTGCTTGGGAAATGCAGCATCATTAAGAAGATGGCGAAATGCCGTTCGATGACTAAAATGACAAAGTTTCTTATGTTTTATGTTTCATAATGCGTCATTGAAATGTGAAAAAATAATTTGTCAAAAACTGGTCAAATATCCTACATTGTAATTGGGATATAATAGCCTAATTGGGATTTTATAGCCCAATTGGGGTTTCCCCCAACCTGATACAGACTCACCCCCGTTCACTGGTTTTTGAGGTTCGAGGTCGACTAGTTTCCATCTTCAATTACTCAATAGATCCTAACTCTCGCAAGTACGGTTTTCTTGAATTCCAAAGAAAATATTTAAAAAAAAAATCCTTAGAAAAATGATCAAAAAAGACATTTTATAAACAAAGGTTTTGCAGCGTGTGTATGTATATTTGTTTCTAAAAAGTCAATTTTGTCATTTGCGTAGGTGTAATAAAGGCAAATTCTGATTGTTTTTAAATATATGTAAACTACTTATGGCAATGTGTTCATAGCTATCAAAAAGACACTAAGGCACGGACCCATTGTTTTTTTCGGNTTTTTTTTTTGGGGGGGGGGGGGGGGGGCATGAGGGAGTGCAGAATTTTCACCTGAGCCGGGACTTTTTTTCCGATATGCAATATGTTAAGAAATTTTGTTTAGCCAGTCTTTTCTTCTTATGGACAAAGTCGGGGCCAGATTATATTTTTTTAAACCCTTGTGCTGGTCATATAATTTTTTGGCGCAAAATTCAGGGCTAGAATTTTTTTTCTTAAAAATAAAAGCCTCCCCCCTCTTAAAATCAAATGGTCCTTTCCTTAAGTATTGCGAGTGGATTCCAACCTTTTACCAGTTTGATTCTTATTTCTTTAAACTACACTTTTCGAATTAAAATCATGAAAAAAATCTCGTTTTCTCAAATTAAAAAAGCGAGATAACTCGAGCCTTACGTTTGTTAAGTTGTTTATGTTTAAGTACGTTAAGTAAAGTAAGTGAGAACCGAACCGTCAATTCAAAACGAATAATCGAAGGACAATGGCAGCATCGGAAACAAAACAGAAAATAGAGACACAACATGAGTACGGCACAGAAAAGAAAAATGAAGATTAATACACACAAAGATGAACAACACGGACCCAATTAAAAAACATTGGTGCGATCAGGTGCACCGGTAGAGTAAGCATCTCCTGCTTCTAATAAGACATCCGCCGTGTTGAACTTGTCAAATCCAGTAGAGGAAACAACAATTAAGCTTTAAAGGGAAAGATCTGTTGTCATCTGGGAAACAGATATCCCACAGCGGTCCACAAGATCAAGTTTGAACAAGTTTATAAAAAATCTTTGGGCTCTTTCTTCAAGGATGTACCCTGGCGAGGAGCCAAAATCTAAAAGTATTTAACCTTTTTTCAAACCTTGATTTTTGCAATGTTCTTACTCATTAAATCAAATATATAAAGAAAAATTCATAGGTTGCTGTGCAAATTATTTTGCTACATCTATTTGAAAGTGACCAATTTAGCACTTTTGCGCATTTTTAGGCATTTTTGTCCCTTTTTTACTATTTTCGTTGAAAAAAATCTAGCTAAGAGGATTTAACTTTTTCTAATACCTTCTGAAAAGCTGTAAATAGAAGGAATGAACAAAATCAGCCCCCAAAAATCATATGTTGGTGTTGATATCAGAAGTTTTTGTCCCATTTTTAGTGTCTAATTCAGCATTTCCATATTTCCCTAAAAATGTAGATTTTCTAAATTTTTTAAACAAATAATGGATTAACGTCATTTGTTTTGCGATGTTTTATTGCAAAAATATATAATACTGTTTATGAAAAAACAAAAATAAATCATAAGTGCATATTTTTTTTTCATGAAATGTTTTTCTTTCTAACCCAACCCCTATTTTGTGAAAATTTGATATGAATCCAACAGCCAATTAGGACATTAATCTTCAATTTGAGATTACTCTGAAACCACCTGATAGAAATGAATAATTTTTTGACACAATTTAGAAATTAACATCAATTTTGATAATTCGCTGCTATTGTACATAAAATATAAATAATTTTAAAATTATTTCCAAAGGAAATTTCAACGAGACTGAAACATCACCAGAATACATCCTAAATGCTATCATGAAAACTATCGATATCCGAATTAAACAGTTTGAACAACATTTCCGTTATGACAACAAAAATGAACCAATCGTTTCTCGCATCCAAAAGAAACTTAAAGAATTTGGCAAGGAATTTGTTTTTGTCCAGGCTGATAAGGCTGCCAATTATATTATAATAGTCTTTCGTAAACATTTAATTATATAGAAATATTGAAGTTCTCCAAACAGGAATTACTTTTCAATTACATTTGTACCATAAAGACAAAACTTGTTCTTATCTATAATAATCAATTTCTGCATATGAAATTCGACAACCTATGTCTCTTCAGTTATGCGCTTGATTTGTCCCGAGTACGAGTTCGACACAAGGAGTTATCTTTGTAAGGTGTTAGCGCACAAAGTTACAATTTCATCCTAGCGGAAACCCCTAATCAGATTCGGAGCCAATTAGTTACTCTTATTTATACATGCTGCTTTGTAAGCGGAGAAGCGGCAAGTTGTTTTTTCGTACTTAGTCGAGGATATATTTTTTGATATTCCCAGCTGGAGGCAAGCAATCATAGCATTACATTAAGAAGTAAGGTGATTAAGTTCTAGTTAAATAAAATAAAAATAAAATATTAATTGTTCAGTAATGTTTTAAAGACAAACATGTTCATTGTTTAAAAACTTTTATATGTCCACTGACTTGTCTATTACAAAACTGTAAATCTATAATACAAAAATACCCAGGCTGCATAAAACAGTAAATTTCGTTATTCTGTGCCATTGTTTCAAGGAGTAACCTCTCATCAGCAGCATTAGAATGAAATAAGATGGAAAGCCATTAACCAAAATCAGTCAAAAAAGGAAGTCGGCATATCTGTGTCAGACTAATTTATTCCATCATTTATAATTTTCATTTCCATCAGGGATACGTATCTGAATCTTAATCTTAAAATGACAACGTATAAATATCAAAATAATGAAGTTACCGTAGAATATAATTTCTGCATATGGCCATTTCTACAACTTATGTCTCTTCAGTACAGATCAAATCGAAACATTTGGAAAAACATAAACCAAAATATGTGTAAAAACTGATAGACAACAAAGCCTGACAAGTTTTCTAACAATTGACTTGATGTTGGTTGTTTGCCGATGTATTCTGTCCACTAGCTTAGGACACTATGGCTTTTGTCAGGCAATGGATGACAGTGATTGTAAGAGCCCTTTCATGTACATTAAAATGGTATCCAACTGAGTTATTTTCTGCTTTGAAGAGACGTGGAGGTTAACTTAGAGTACATTATGCCAAATTTCAATGCCGATGAAGACTTCAAACAAGTCAACGTTCACTTGAAATTCGCAGTAAAGAGTAAAAGCTTGAAACAACCCAACTGAACATGAGCGTTCGGATCTTTCAAGATCGTAGAAGTAGATAAACTGTATTATCACAATTAGTGTATAGTCATGTCAAACATGGAGACATTCCGAACGCACCGTGTGTATGTTGAATAATCAGTTCCGTTCCCCTATTCCACCTTTCTCAAAGTTCGTGATCAATACGTTCATGGATGTCCAGATATAAGTGTTTGGAATTTAGTACCTAGTTCAATAACAGTGTAAGTTTTACATTATATTTTCAGTATATTTGGATGAAGATTGATCTATTCAACGTAACTACACAACAGTTTATTGTAAATATCAGCTGTATATGTTGATTGCATAATTTGCTATAAATATCGATTTTAACAAAATGATCATCTCACACTGAAACGTACAACTGTTGATTATAATTATAAATTATAATATTTACAAGTTTCAACAAAGTATTTAAAGTTTTTATGCATTATTTCTGTCTAGAAGAGGAAGATAAACAACCGTTGTTCAGTTGCATAATTCATATAAATATAGAATGTATGGCAAGCAATTAGCGACATTTAAATACATCCAGATATAATTATGGAACACTTATTCCGTGTATTACAGCAATTCAACTGTATTCTTTCGTTACTATACCGGAACTCTATGTGTAATATTACACAGACACACGTCATATTTGTTTTTATTTATGCAAATTATTGTGTATTTAAATATGTTGACATTTTACTCATAATTACGGTAGCATAAATGGACTTTAAATTCTCGCTGTTTTAGACACATAACTTATGATTGTTAATTATTGTATTTTTCAGGTTTTTACCACAATTTGTTCATCGGCTAATTAAAATATAGATCAACACTTGGTTTTTATTTTGAATTGGGCCCACGAACTAGGTTATACTCGCTGAGTCCGGCTCAGTGCAGTAAAAACACTAGAACTAGCCTGAGTTCCAGACCTCATTTGGACAACTGGTAGCACCGTTCCTGCTGCAGGCAACACAGTTACAGGACAACGTTTCTTCCTGTTCCCGGACAGAAGACAACACCGTTACTCAACTACAGTAACACCGTTCCTGTTCCAGGCGACAAAGCTACACATGGATTGAGCAACGTTTCATCATCATGAGTGAAAATCCAATAGGTATGCCCGAGAACATTTCAACAGTTCCGGACACCAGGATCCGGACACTCACAGAGAAAGGGCAAGAACAGTATTCACAAACATGTGACAAACATTGTCAAAAAATAGAATATTTATGGATGTTTGAAGCGTTGCTCCAAGAAGCAGACGATCATCCCGCTAACTTAGGGGACCAGTTAAACCTTGGCCAAGAAATTGCACAAGCAGGCACCAGGTACCAGAAACAGCTCAGGGCCTATAAGGACTTCCTGAAATCCAGCAGGACCGAAGACAGCAAACATGAATTGGAAGCCTGTGCACCATTGTCAGACTTCCGGCAAAATGGTAGACAACGCACTGTGTAATATACAGGAAACAAGCCATCCTCTGGCGCCTAAGAAAACACCAAAGGCGCCTAGTAGAAGCTCATCGTCCCACAATAGTAAATACAAATCACAATTTGGGACGTCTACACGAACAGACGCTTCCAGTCTGTTAAAATGGAAGAGCACAAAAGCTGAAGCTCTCAAAGGAAACCTTGCTTTCGCAGAAAAACAGGCCACTCTGTCAAAACAGGAAGCCCTGTTAGAAGAGACTACAGCTCGTCAAAAGGCTGAAATGGAAGCAACTTCAGCTCGTCAAAAGGCTGAAATGGAAGCAACTACAGCTCGTCGAAAGGCTGAGATGGAAACAACAACAGCTCTACAAAAGTCAGAGTTGGAAGCAGCAACAGCTCTCCAAAAGTCAGAGATGGAAGCAGCAGCAGCTCGGAAGAGAGACGAGCTAATGGCCGACCAAACATTGCTAGAGGCAAGAAAAGAAGCTGCCATGGCCGAAACTGAAGGCAAGATCCTGGATGACAATAGTAGCCAAACAGGAGTTGATAGTGAAGACCAGCGCAGTCAGTTGCCTATAGATGAAGCAGACCCGCTACAACGGGTTCAACAATATGTTGAAGAACACTCCTTCAATGTTTCAAATGAGGAGGTACCAAATATCCAGTCAGTAGTATATGGGGCCTCCAGACCACCGGAGGTCACGTGAACTCCATCAGTAGTATATGGGGCCTCCAGACCACCGGAAGTTACATCAACTCCAGCTGTAGTATATGGGTCCTCCAGACCGCAGGATGTTAAGTCAACTCCAACAGTAGTATATGGAGCACCTGAAGTAACATCTACTCCAGTTTACGCTGGACCACCTCGTAGATCTCATCGATCAGTCTGTTACATTTCAGCTAAACAGAGATGCACCAGCATTTGAACCAGCATGTCAGCACTTATCACGTGACATGCCAATACCAAGTTCACAAGCAGTAACCCTGGATGATGACAGGACTGTAAACCAGACTTCAGATATAACCAGATTCCTTCTCCATAAGGATATACTGTAATCTGGTCTTACTAATTTCAACGACCGTGCTGAATCCTACTTTGTGTGGAAAAATAGCGTCAAGTTAGTTGTTGATGAAGCCAAAGTGTCTGACTCACAACAGTTAAACCTCCTAGGAAAATGGCTGGGAGTTGAGTCTTCAAAACAGGCTGAAAGTATAAGGAGGTCATGTGAGAACCCCACTGAATGTCTCAGATTGCCGTGGGATCGTTTAGATACCAGATATGGATCCCCTGAAATGGTGGAAGCTTCACTAATGAATAGACAGGGGAACTTTTCAAAATTAACAAACAAGGACAGTGCATGTCTGTATGAGTTATCTGATTTATTGTCGGGAAGAGAACACATAAAACAGAATCCTAAATTCCAGTCACGTCTTGGATATTTTGATTCTTCATCTAGGATAAGGCCAATTGTCAGTAAGCTCCCTTATGGACTCCAAGAAAAATTAACAACAAGAGCTTATAACTACAAGACGTCACATAATGTGCCATTTCCGCCATTCACAGAATTCTCCAGATTCATTCGGGAAATGAGCATAATTAATAATGATCCCGGAATCTGTTATTAACAAGAACAGCAAACAACTCCAAAGTATGCTGGAAGAAAACCACCCGAGGCCAAAACCCGGGTACAATCTCACAAGACTGATATCGACAGATCATCTCCCAACAGGCCCAGTAAAGACATTGGAAGCACCCTGCCCCAGTGTACAGAGAATGGAGCACCAGAAAGGTGCGTCATACACAACACAAGACATTCATTAGACGAATGTAGAGGATTCAAGTCCAAATTAATTGAGGAGCAGAAAGAGATCCTCAAACAAAACAACCTATGTTTTAGGTGTTGCGCCTCTACAACCCACAGGAGCAGAGACTGCAAGGCGAAGATTTCCTACAGAGACTGCGGAAGCAAACGACACACCACTGCCTTACATATAGTTAAACAGACATCTTCAGTTGACCCCGCACAACATCACGGCGGGGAGACAGTACAACAGAACGGCGGGGAGGCAAGTAATGCAAGCAGTACTGACAGAACAGTTAACTCGTCTTGCACAAAAATTTGTGGAAGCAACACATGCAAATCATGTGCCAAAATCATTCCTGTCAGAGTACATCATAGGGACAATTCCGACAAAACCATTGAAATGTATGCAGTTCTTGATGACCAAAGAAACAGGTCCCTGGCATCACCTGAGTTTTTTGAATTCTTCAATACTGAAGACCAACCAGAAAATTATACCCTGACCACTTGTTCAGGTCGTATTGCCACCAGTGGCAGGAGAGCCAAAGGATTCGTAGTCCAATCTTAACATGGACATGAAGAATTAGAATTGCCAATCTTGGTAGAATGTGATTACATTCCAAGCAGCAAAGACGACATCCCGTCACCAGATTCTGCCGTACACTTTCCACATATGAAAGATATAGCTGGAAGAATCCCGCAAATTAAAGATAGCAGGAAGATAATGCTGCTTAAAGGAAGAGACTTACCCGACGTCCATCATGTCCTAGATCATAGATATGGACCACCTGGATCACCTTTTGCACAGAAATTAAGACTGGGCTGTGTAGTCATCGGAGGAATCTGCTAAGACAAAAGATGACGACAACATGGTCAAACCAGGAATGTCGTATGAAGATAAAACATTTATGAAACAAATGGACAACCAGTTTGTAAGAGACTCCACAGGCAGATTGGTATCTCCGTTACCATTTCGGACACCAAGACAACGGCTTCCTAGCAACAGGCAACAAGCTGTTACAAGAGCGGAATTCCTCAAAAACATTCTGAGGAGGAACGCTCTAAAAAAGAGAACATTTTATAGAATTCATGTCAAAGATATTAGACAACAACGATGTGGAAGTTGCTCTGCCATTGCAAGAACAAGAAGAATGTTGGTATCCCAAGAAACCTCAGCAGATCAGGGGTGTGTTCGATTACTCCGGAAAGTTCGACGGAGTATGCCTCAACAGTGTTTTGATGTCTGGTCCAGACCTATCAAACATCTTACTGGGAGTCCTGATACGTTTCAGGAGAGAGATGGTTGCTGTTACTGCTGATGTTCAACACATGTTCCACTGCTTTGTAGTGAGAAGATCACAGAAATTATCTGAGGTTCCTGTGGTATAAAGATAATGATATTGACAAAGAATTGATAGAGTACCGAATGAGAGTGCATGTCTTCGGTAACACTCCATCTCCAGCAGTGGCAACGTTGGGGCTACGGAAGACAATACAGGCTGCAGAGCCGGAGTACTGCCCAGATGTTACAAATTTTGTGACTTAAGACTTTTATGTTGATGATGGATTAACATCATACCCAACAGCAGAAGAGGCCATCAAAGTCGTCAAGGACACACAAGCAGCATTGCAGAAGTACGGAAATCTCCGTTTGCACAAGTTCGCATGCAACAGTGCTGAAGTTATGTCTGCATTTCCAACAAGCGATTTAGCTACAAACTTGAAAGATTTAGATCTTGAAGCCAACAATAAACCACTCAAGCGTAGCCTTGTATTAATATTGGACGTCAATACAGACATGTTCCTATTCCAGCTATCGCTGGACACGAAGCATATGCGAAGACGAGGTGTATTATCTACGATAAACAGCATATATGATCCACTTGGATTCTTAGCTCCAGTGATCATCCAAGGGAAGCTGATTCTACGAAAGCTGACTTCAACATCAGTTGATTGGGACAAACCAGTCCCGGATGACATTGCACCAGAATGGGAACTGCAAGAACTAGAAACTTTACATGATAGTGAGATTCATCCTCAGATTTCTGTTGCCAAAACACTTGCAACGCCAGATAATCCTAACATAGGGACTGAGAGATTCCAGCACTTCTCAGACTGGAGTGCCCTTATACATGGAATTGCATTCCTGAAACGTTCGTCCCGTCTACGTCCGAACGGGAGTTCAAAGCTTAAACCTGACATCATTTCACTTCAAGAAGTAGAAGACTTCAATACATCATCACTACAACGTGAAGTTTATGAAGAAGATATAGACTGTATAAAAAATGGAGAGAAGAAAGCTTCAAAGCAAAAAAGGAGCGAAACTAATCACGAAAAGCCAGTAGCCAAGAACCAGCTAAGAAGGTCGCAAAACTCACAGGTAGACAAAGACTATCAAACCAGTGAAACTCAAAAAATAAAGTCAAGAGTTTTTTCAAACAAAAGTCCTTTTAAGAGGAGCCACAATCTATAAAAAAAAATAATCAAAGCATTGCCTTCTATTTGTTTTGTTTATGTTGTTTTACTTGAGTAATTCATAAGCGCTGTACCTCATCTTAATGTAAATTTCTACATTTTTACACATATATGTGAAAGCTATACTTGCCTTGCCCTTTTTAATTTTTTTTTTTAAAAATCATAAAAATCATAAAAAATGAAAAAGAAACCAATCAAGGGAATAATGCACCAAAAACACGAGGGACTCCATCTACCTGTTCCCGTTTTCCAGGTATAAGAAATACTAGTGAATCATGCCGAGACGTTCTCATCCAAAATGTTCACTTATGCAATCAATCACTTTCCTTTCAACTGGTAATTGAAAATCGTACGGACAAGCTGGATAGTACCGATGATAGACCATAAACTGTTGAAATTAAGCGAGATGTCGGTGCTATGGCAATTGTCCTTCATGCCAATTTACAACTGTCTTATCCAATCGGGTGTGTATTCCTTTGATCAATTTTTGAACCACTGATCTTTACATGGCCAGTTTATTTTATGTTTCCTATCTCGCATCCAATGGATAATTAAGACATAGATATGACATTACTCGACAATATGCAATAGTTTCGCTCAAACTTGAACTTACTATGAAGTATGAGCAAGGCTCATTGTTGAAGGCGTCAACGTGAAATCAAGATTAAGAACAACAATATAAGCGTTGTTCAATTACTTGATTTTACCATATATTTGAAGATACTATGTCTCATGTGCCTTTACTCAATATCTTTTCATTGTTTTTACATATCACAAAGAGTCATAAAGTTGTGGGTAAATATTGGTTAAGTGCACGTGTATGGTTATGATCATTCTATCATACGACCGCAAAAATTTTGAGGTAGTATAATGGTATGGTGCTGTCGTCGTCGTCGTCGTTTTCGTTGTCGTCGTTGTCTTTGTCATTGTCGTCGTTGTTGTTGTCGTCTGTAGACACTGATGTTTTTGGTCAAAAACTTTAGTTCCAGCTGATTTTGGCTTTACATTTAGATCTTATTTGTTATTTGTTCTCTCTCAGTTTTTAACATCTTTGAGTTTATGGTCTTCCAAACGTTTAGATTTTATCTGCACTGAAGAGACATAAGTTCTCGAAATGCGCATATGCAGAAAATAAATTCACAGTAACTTCGGTATTTAGTTATTTGATCAATCCTTACCAAATTTTAACACAATGTTTCTTGGTACAAAAGGAAGGCTTGGGTTGGTTTATCTTATTGTGGCCCGACCCGTTTTCAAAAAGGGCCAAAAATTAAGGGACAAATTGGGTGTTTTCATATATTGGGGTGTAGAATCTTTATTATTATATTTTGATGGGGTTTCTTTCTCTGTGCTCCTGAGAAAATTTCTGATCTGAAGTATGTCAACGGATTTCATGTCAGATGTACCGTTCACGAGATACATGAGATAAATGGGGCCAAAAAAGGGTAATCTCAAAAATTTAAATTTCTAAATTTTGTCCGATTTTGATGCTGCTTTTTTGCAGTTGGTTGCTTATGAAAAATTAACATAGAGCATAACCATTAGATTTTTGATAACTTGTTTCCTTTCTGAGCTATGAGGGCCAAAAGGGGTAACCTTAAATTTTCATTTTAAATCGGATTCTGATGGGATTTTTTTCTTTGGAGTATTCTAGTTATAAGCTTTCAGTAAAATGTGAACAGACTTGGCTTATCTCTTACCGATGCCGATATATAAAGGGTCAAAGGGGCCAAAATTGCAATTTTTACGACCGCAAAAAAAAAATTGAGGTCGCTTATTGGTATGATACTGGTGCCGGCGTCGTCTGTAGACTCTTCGTTTCCGTGCAATAACTTCAGTCTTTCCTTATGAAATTTTAACATAATGTTCTTTGACATAAAAGGAAGTTGGGATTGGCTTTTGGTATTATGGCCCCTCCCGTTTTTTTTTTTTTTTTTTTTTTTTTTTTTTTT
>MJUU01032052.1:6493-19053 GCA_002080025.1 Modiolus philippinarum | reverse complement strand
TTTATGAGATAAATGGGTCCCAAGAGAAGGAAATCTCAAAAATCTTTTTTTTTCATTTTTTTTTGTCCGATTTTGATGCTGTTTTTTGTTATTAGATTCCTTATGAAAAATTAATATTGTGCTCAACTTTTATATTTTTGGTAACTTGTTTCCTTTCCCAGCTGTTAGGGGCCAAAAGGGTCCAAAATTGCAAATTTCCTGATAACACAAAATTTTCATTTTTCATCGGATTTCGATGGGATTTTTTTCTAAGAAATCCTCTTGATATAAGCTTTCAGTAGTATGTAACGGATTTGGCGTAGCTCTTACCGTTTTCCAGCTACAAGGGGTCAAACAAGGCCAAATTTGCAAATTTTCTAAATATGTGAAACTTTATTTTTCATCGGATTTCAATGGGATTTTTTTCTTTGGATTCCTCTTGATGTAAACTTTCAGAAATATGTAACATATCTTGCGTAGCTCTGACCGTTTCCTAGCTACAAGTGGTCAAAGGGGTCAAAATTGCAAATTTTCTTAATATTTGAAATCTTTATTTTTCATCGGATTTCAATGGGATTTTTTTCTATGGATTCCTCTTGATGTAAGCTTTCAGCAATATGCCAACGGATTTGGCGTACCATTTACCGTTTTCAAGCTACAAGGGGTCAAAGGGGCCAAAATTGCAAATTATCTAAATATGTGAAATCTGTATTTTTCATCGGATTTCAATTGGATTTGTTTCTTATGATTCCTCTTGACATATGCTTTCAGTAGTATGCCAAAAGGGATTTGGCGTAGCTCTTACCGTTTTCAAGCCACAAGGGGTCAAAATGGCTCTTTCTTGTGTAGATTTAATAACTGTATCAACCCTGTATTGTGTCCGCATTCATTTTGAATTACACTTGTTCAAATTTTAGTGTTCGACATGTTATCAAATTTATTCATCTGAAATTAAGCAATGACAATACCTTATTTGAATACCCGAGGGCGTCATTAGAATATCTAATTGACGTTCTGATCTGAAAACTTTTCACCAATTTTGTGAAAAATCAACATGCCAAGTTAGCTTTTCTGCATTTTTGTTAAACAAGAATTATCTTATTATTTTAAAAGGGTTATATTGTACATAAATCATACGAAGTCCATGTCAATATTCGTATTCAATATTTTATTACATGTAAAGTCCCATCTCTCATAATTATACATAATATACATATACAATATAAAACATATAAAACAATACACATATAAAACATAAAAAAGAGAACCATTCTATACAGAATTATATTCTATACAGAGACTATATAACCTAAATTAAAAAAAATCATACACCAAGACATTTATGTAACTGCTTTCCATTTTCCAAGAAAATTAACTTACTCCGCAAAAACTTCTCATGACAACATTTAAAGACAGATTTTACTTTATGTAAATTTTTGATAATGTACGTAGCTGTATTGTCAAGATTCCCTTGTCAGACTTAACTTTGAAGAACTTTTCATATGTAAAACTGAATTGATTGGCAAAAAATTGGCTTAAAGTAATGCCCATTTTGAGTTTTGTTAGTACCCTTGAATTACATCAAGATACAACTTCACCTGAGATATGAATGGAACGTGTTCTTAACACCACTGTCTGCAATCGAAACAAAAATTTATGCTTTGTAAAATTATTTTTGACATCATGTTCTTCAAAGGATCGTTTGATATGTTTTTCACAATTATGTGTTCTAGATGCATAATATACGCTCATTATGTAAAAAAAAACAGGTCAAATATGGAATAAGCAGTTTATTTGATATTACACCAATACAATTTCATATATATATAGATGTTACCTTTAGGTCATCGTTTCATCTTTTCTATTTCAATTTATAAAGAAGAGATCAAGTTATGCATTTAATCCATTTAGATGTATCCACCAGTTATAAATTATTCTAAAATTTAAGATTTTTAATGGTGAAATTAGATACTGTCTGCAATGTAAGCAGTTTTTGAAATAAACCTTATAAATACAAACGTTTAATACAAATTAAAGACAGTTGATGCCCCACATTATTTTGGAGACAGAGAAGTGAAAATGTAAGTAAAAATAATTTCACTAATTGTAAAAACAGAAATTGAAATGTAAATTATATCAATTATTTAGTTGTCATTTTGGTTTCTTTCACATATAGTGATACAGTCAGACGTTGCGCACGCTATTGTGACACTTTATCATTTTGTCCCTATTTTTTCGCTCTCTTTTAGAAATAAATTTCTATTTAGTATGATTTTATTTAATATGAACATAAATTATCTTCTGTATATTCATAATGCATGTATATCGGGAAAAAATCCAACTGCGACCAAATAAAAGAAAATTTGGTAGTCTTATTGTTTAATAAAATTTGACATTTTTAAGCGTAAGACGTAATTTTAAAAACTGTTTCTAACATAAAAAATAATTGTATTTTTTTTTTGTTCCATGGATCTTCTAGGAATTTTGCAAGGAAAATTCCACGAATTCACAGCTTTGTGACATCATGGTATCAAAGTATGTATCTTTGAAACGGACAAAGTTTGAAAAACATGAAGTAGGTCAATTTCGACCCGTAAGTCCGGTAAAAATCACGAATCCATAATTCGGTGTAAAAGAAGTACTTGTACCTGTTCCTGAATCAATTTATATAGCAGATAAGATTACAATTTTTATACTTTAGGAGAGTTCACGATTTAAGGAATTGCTAACGTAAAAATCAGACATCTTTAACTTTTCTGCGAAGAGCTATATAAAAAACCGCAGGTCTAGCAGATTTGTCCATTGCTGTCAAAATTTTTATTACAAACTTCCATACAATATATTCACACGCATTTTGCATAAAACTGTTTTAAGATTAATGCTTATTATTCGTAATAAAAAATAAGTTCATTTCAGGTACTTTGTAATGATTCAAATTAAAATGTATAATATTTTCCAAGGAAAAAGTGGTACATGTTTTCCAAGGTCTAGCGAAATTGTCCCTACGTTGATATTTTTAACGTTTTCACGTGAAACGCGCCGTTCGCTCTTTACGGCGTGTTTCTGGAAAAATGTTGAAACTTCTTATATTCTAAAAAAAATAGTCTTTGCATGGAATACAAATCCGAAATCTTGAAAGAAGTAATTTAAATCTAGAAAACTAGTGTAATATAATTATAGAAAAAAGTCTTTTGATTTGTTTTAAAATACGACATTGCATTGTAATATGTATACCATACAAGTATTTATACATCTGGACTTTTCTACATTGTTCAGCTGATATACTCTAATAAATATTATAAAACAAAGAAGCGTAGAATGTGATTAACTGTGTATTATGGTAGAAGATAGGTATTTGAGTTTGATATTTTTGTAACATTTGTAGTCAAATTTGTATGTGTAGAGATTTAACCAAGTGAAAGAAACAATACCCGCGAGAACTTACATCTTGTCATTCTGGATAGTCTTGATGATATGAACATAAAAATAAATGATCAAGTATCTCCAAACCATATATACTTTGAACAACTTATAAAGTTATAAATATGACAAGCCAATTCAAATCAAGATATATCTCGTTTTCTAAATTATAGCAGAGACATATCAGAACGATATGTTTCAGATTATAATGCGCTAATTATAAAGGAAAACATAAAATCCTATTTCTATTGTATGATAATATAGTTCAAGAATACGCAATTGGTGTTAGTGGTTTTGATGAACGATGTATAAAAGTCCAGAATAAATCATGAATAAAAGTAGACCTATTTTGATATATATTAATAATAAATATTCAATTCGACTGGGTTGATACGTATAATCCAAATGTTATTTTTCGACGGACGTATTAATTATTGCTAGAATTGACGTTACGTTAGCCGACACCAATATCGTGCGCAAGGTCTATACACCTGAAACATGATTCGGTAATTCAAAAAATAAAAATGCGCATTTTATTACAATAATCTCTGTGGACAAATTTTGGTGAATGAAGAATTTTTCCTGATATTTTTTTCGAAAATCTTATTTGTGAAATGTTACAAAACAATACACTCCCGATCGGTCACCTGACTCCAAAAGCATCTAGTGTTTATTTACTTCATCATGTCAACGAGCAAGCTATGCTTCACTTACTAATATTTTGTCTTTTATTAAAAATGAAATACATTTGGTGGACAACCTAAGGATAATGGTGGTCAATGGTGAATGAAAGGATATCGAGTAAATACACATGAGACAAAGTCTCTACGAATAATTGGTAAAACAAGCAAAGGAATAATGTTTTCATTGTTTTTCTTCATCTTGAAGTCACCATGAGGCCTTCAACAACCAGCTTTGCCCATAACTCAAAGTAAGTTGAAGACGGCTCCTAGCATTGATCTAAGCGGAAGTCTTTGCTACAAATGTATTTGTCGAACAACGCTACATCCATGTCTTTTCTGGTTATGGATGAGAGATTGTCAACAAGCATTTAATGTATTTGTCGAACAACGCTACATCCATGTCTTTTCTGGTTATGGATGAGAGATTGTCAACAAGCATTTAATAAACTAGCAAAGTGCTCTTACAATCACTGTCATCCGTTGCCCGACAAAAGCACTATTGTCTTAAGCAACAAATGCAACAAATAGACAATCACAGTGCACTCGTCAAGTTGATTGTAATAAAACTTGGCATTGAAAAATAGTGAAATGTGGGTACTTTAAACAGGTTGTCAGAATTACATTTCGAAATTGAAAAAAAATAAATGTCATAATTTCAAAGTATGATAGTATCTCCATATGAGAAATTCTCTCACGAACAAATACACCATAACTGACACATGTAGATAAAATACATCTTTCTCGCACGGGGAATCTTGTTACGCACTCCACACTACAGGAGAAACAATCTCCAGTCGTAAATTATTCTAACTGGGCTAACAATCTTCCGATTGTTTTCTTTCCCTTAGAAAATCCGGAAGCTTCATCCTAGTTTACAGGATGGCCCTTGATTTTTGTTAGGCCTAAAAAGTTTTCTCTACTGCCTAACACAAACACAGACTCGAACACACCCTCCCCTCTTACAAAGTAGGTCATATTCTTGCATTGTGCCGTTAAATTGTGTTTACGATTGTTCTACGACAACCCAACTGCCAACATTTTTAGTTCATTACGCCCTGTAAACCAATCACGTCCAACAAGTTTTTGTTACAGTACGTCAAAGTCACGTCATATTTAATTGCATAAACACAAATATACTCAAATCAAATTTGGTTTGAGTTTCATAGTCATTGACTAAAAACATTATTTGATATGATCCACAAATTCAGGAGGTGGCTGTGCGAGGGATGAAAATTATGGAACGGATCATTTTTTATCCTTTGAAAGAATCAATCATAACTCCATTTATTGGTGCTTTAGTTTTGTGGTCCTCCCCTTTATCTCTGTTTTCTTGTTTTGCCTATGTTTTGTCCGTTGTCCCGATTTGTGAGTCCATATAACAGTATTTAGGGATTCTCATTTTTCTTGTTTTTCTATTTCTGTCTAAGTTTCTAAATTGGCTTTCCAATGAACCGTCTCTACGTATGTCAAGGTATGAAAACTTAATAATATAGTACTCCAACAAATATCTTGGTATACTTATTTCTGACAATGGTAGTTGGAATAAGCATATTGATCTAATTGTAAATAAAGCTTTTAGTAGGGTTAATATTTTACGTAAGTTCAGGTATATCTTAGAAAGAAAAACATTAGAAACAATGTATATAACATACATTAGACCACTTCTTGAATATGGGGATATTATTTTGGACAATCTATCTGCACTATTGGTGAACAAATTGGAAAAAGTTCAAATCGAGGCTGCCGGAATCGTCACTGGAGGCACGCGTCTTGCATCAATAGAGGCTTTATATTCCGAAATGGGTTGGGAAAGGTTAAATGTTCGAAGAGAACAACATAGAGTAATTATGTTTTATAAGATGAAGAATAATTTAGTTCCAGCATATCTGACTAACATTATTCCACAAGAATTACGAAACATACATTCTCATAATACCCGCAATTCTTCAATTATTACTCCAATATGTACTCGTACTGCACTATATTCCAATTATTTTCTACCACAGACTGTTCGTTCATGGCATTCTTTGCCCGAAAACGTAAAAGATAGCCCATCTGTACATGGTCTAAAGAACCATTATACGTCTAATATTATTAAAAAATCTCCTTATTAATATGTTGGAAACAGTTTAAGTCAGATATTGCACTGCAGACTACGCATGGGGTGTAGCAGTCTTAGCTTTGATTTACATAGCAAAAACATTATTAACTCTTCTGTGTCTTTGGATTGGTCAGGAATAGTAACCATTATTTATTTATATGTCCTCGCTCTACTGAATTGAGAGAGCGCTACATAGTTCCTCTAAACCGGTTTACTCCCCTATCCGTACAAGTACTACTTTTTGGCGCACAAGAAGTTACTAACAATCAAAACAAGGAAATTTTTCTAGCAGTCCAGAAATTTATTATAAGTAGCAAAAGATTCACATCTTAGATCACTCATCCTCTTTTTACTTTTTGTACTCATATACCTGGCACATATAGTAACTCTGTTCTCTACTCTTCAGGTTAATTCATGAAAGAAACGACTGCATTTAAGGGAGACGAATTTATATAAGTTTTTCTAAACATGTTTTCGAATCCCATTATTTAATTGATTTTGTAATATGTGTGTGTATTTATATATTTGTGCTCTGTATTATTTGTAACAATTAATTAATAAAATATGTTTACCCTAACAGAAAATAACTGAAAATTCGAAATCAATAGATAAATAGGTTCCAAAAGATAATCTTCTTTAAAATGTACAAATTAAACTTTTGATCACCACAACTTGTAGACTGGTAGGTTCAAATAATTTGGAGTTACTTATTTCGATTTATTACTTTGGAATTTAAAAATACAAATGCACATTAACATTAAATTGTCGTGCACCTGCATGAAACCATCAATACATTTGGAGATTCGTGCCCGAAAGTAAGGTTGCATTCAAGATATGTAACGTGCGTCTTTATGCACCATGTCATCATTATTTATATTTACAATGACATTTGACAAAACACCTTAATTATTTTCTTTAAAACATCCTCGTTGAAATACTTGAATAATATAGTTAAACTTAAAAAGATTCAAGAACTATACAGTCAGGCAAGAGTAAAGCATCACCAACTTTTATAGTTCCACCAAAACATGTTGAAAGCTATGGGTATTAAATTTTACATGATGATAAGCCTGAACATAAAGCACGTTATGGTAACTCTAGCTTTTGTATAAAAATTTTGCCACCAAAAGCAAAGCCATTCGTACAGTATTCAGAATACCAGTTTCAAGAATGATTACAATTTGAACGACATGAGTGAATTCAAACTTGACACCACGTAATTTTTGTGGGGAAAATTTGTTACAACAAATCAACTTTTGGATGTTATGTGTTCTTCAGATAAGTTTGAGAGATGTCCAAATTCAAAAAACAAAAGTGCATGTGGTTTTTTTTCCATAAAATAAGGAAAATCCTTCCAGAATTTTACAGGTTCCCTTAAAATGTGAAACACCGACTTCATAATTTGCAGATCGGAATAGCAATAATGAAAAGCAATTTTTTTTTGCAAATTAAAATCTTTGAAAATTAAAAAAAAAACATGATTTCAAACCAAAAAAAACATGGACAAAGGAAGAATTTTGGTATGGCTGGAATCATTATTTCAACTTTTTAAGAGTCTAGGAACCGAATAATGTCTTATATGTTTTGAAATGAAAACAAAAATTCAGATTTCAAAATTTTAAGGATTATCAAAAATTCATTCGAACGGTTCAAAATTAACACCTGTCTGTAAAAGGGTTCTTAACATTGACAAAATTCTAATCTTATGACAAAAGAAAACAGCAATTAAACTGTTTCGTTTCAAAAGTCCTTTTAATTTAATGAAATTCACCTGTTAAAATTTCATAGAATCGGGTTATCTCCCTTTATAAAACTCAATCTGCTAAACTGAAAGACAAACGAACGTTCATTGATGTCAGCAACAACAACAACGATCATCTTCAAACAGAAATCATTCATTCGACTGAACCCTTTTTTTAATTTTCACATACCAACAATACTATTGAACATGTTTGAACTTTGAAATCGAAATATCAAACTAAAGGATGTGGTAAAGTGGGGTTTTGAAATTTGTTTAATTCATTCGGATTTCTCGGGTTTTATCCATCATTCCCTTGTAATATGCTTTGACCCATAACACCAAAATTTTCTTGTCATCAAAGGCTTTAGTTACTTCTTTAAAAAAATTCATTAGATTATAGATTTCCCTACCTTGTGAAAGTAACCAATAATGTCTCCATGCTTTTCTAAGGTTAAAGTCCAAGAAAGGCTTTTCCTGCTATTTGAAAAAATTCTGATATATCTTGTAAACATGGTCTACAACCTATCATTATTTTAGCTGTATTTGTATCTTTGCCAATGCTCATTCCATTTAAAGTATCAATTTAAAATTGTAGATTTTCTTACTCTCACCTTACTGCATCCTTAAAATGATGAAAATATGGTGATGCTTAACTTTTGTCGGACTGTATATCTACATTTACACATGAAGATATTTTGATCTTGTTTGCTTAACAATATACTTGTTTTCATTTAAACGCATTCCTTGACAGAATGTTCTATATCGAAATTTACTAAATTTCATCGGCAAATGTAAAATGATTTTAAAAGCTCTCGGTCTTGACCTTAAACTTTTGATCTTTTAATGTAAATAGATTAAAGCAATTTAGTAATTTGGACAGCATTAGTCTCTTCAGTACAGATCAAATCAAAACATTTGAGATTCAACGAAATAAAATAACAAAAGCTAACAGAGAACAAATTATCAATAGAATGGAAAAAAATATAATTGTATCAGGATGCTGATACAAAAGTCTCCCAAACGATCTCCCAAATCAGAGATAAGGGCTACAAATCACTCCCACACAGCCTATGCGACCTGTCTGCTGAGTTTCATGAAATTCTGAGCATTTTAAATTTTCCCGCCTTTTTCCGTTTCCATGACAATGGTCGCCATTTTGAAGTCTTGGAGACCAGGGACCAATTATATTTCTCATATCCTATACAATCTTCCTGTACACTTCCATCCAAATCCGAGCACTTTGATTTTCCCGTCTTTTTGCCATTTCCATGGCATCCGATGCCATTTTGAAAATTCCAAGACCGGATTGCAAATCCTCACATGAGCTTCCATCTCTCTGAGAAAATGCGTGGACAAAATGTTGGCGGAAAGACGAGAACAAGTACAAGAATAACTAGTGTTCCTATGTTTAGATACAAACATAAAAGTCTCCCAAACCTCCCATGGACACAGGAGATGGCTTTTTATTTGAGTTCAGCACAATCTTGACAACCCATCTGTGAAATTTCATCCAATTTGGAGCATTTCGAATTTTCCCGCCTTTTTTCGTTACCATGGTAACGGCGGCCATTTTGAAATTTTTTCGCCCAAAAATGTGTTGTATTATTTGTACAATCCTTCCTGTGAAGTTTCGTCCAATTTGGAGCATTTTTAATTTTCCTGCCTTTTTTCCGTTTCCATGGCAACGGCGGCCATTTTGAAAATTTCAAGACCTAACCGCACCCCGTAGGATGGGTATCCATCATCCTGTGAAGTTTCATAAAGATCGAACAAATATTCTCCGAGAAAACTTCCGGACAAGTTCAGTGTCGAAGAAGAGGGAAGAATGATAATTATAATAATAAAAATAATAATAATGATAAGAAACGGTAGTAAAACAATATGTCTCCCCAAACTTTTTTTTGGGAGACTTAACTAGATTTGCAATTGCAAGCAATAACTGATGTCACCCCAGACTCCCCATTCGATGATTCCAACTTATTCGTAGCGTCAAAATCTACCTAGAAATCAATTTTCATTGAAATCCGACAAGGTCGAAATCTTATTGTATTTTGGCGGCCATCTTGGAAATAGCGGCCATTTTGAAAATTTTCATTGCAGGTGATACAACTTCAGATGGTGCTCCAACTGTGTGCAAAGTTTCAAATCATAAAACCCAGTCATCTAAAATAAACGATCGGACAAAATTAGCAATCATAGCTGTAGTAAAAATACATCAATTTACAATTATCAACAATAATTACGATTTTCAGATCAAATAATTTTTTGAGCAATAAGAGATGAAAATTTTAATATGTGTAAAAACTGTTTAGATTAAATAATTAATAAGATCTAAATAAAAAAATAGTAGCGACTTAAGACAAAAAAGTATTTGATATTCCTTAGATTCAACAAAATTTTCTACGGTGTTTATATTGCTAGTTTCCAAATCAACCGGTTTTCGGTCCAACAGTCCAACACGAAAGTACTGAATACTTGTCCTGGGTATTCAACAATGAATGATAAATATAGATTACACCACAAGATCCCGTTCATTACCATATTTTATCCTCTAGAGATAGTTAAATTTTACAAATGTAACTGCGAGTCTTGCCGAGCATTTTAAAATTTGAAAATTCAACTATCGAGAGTGGATAAAATATGGTAATAATCGGGATAAATTGGTGTGATCTTTTTCTGTAATGATAAATGATAAACAACGAGAATTTTATTCTGAATAGATTTGGCGGGAAATAGCACGGGGTTTCATTCAACATACGGTGAATATAAAAATTTACCTGAGGGGTAAAAACCGGTTTAAACTTGACATATCATTATAGAAAGATACAAAACCTTTGTAATAAAAGTAATATATATATTGCTGAAATCAATCAATTTGCCCCCCCCCCCCGCCTTTTCAAAAAAAAGTTGGGCAGGGGTTTTCCTATAATCTAATTATTGATATTGCTGAAATCGTAAAAGAAATATGAAGCAGAATACTTCATTTTCTAAAATTTCAGATGTCTTGTTTGGTTTCCATGGTAAATTAAAGCTCCACTATCAATTACAACCCATTTCAGACCACCATTCCAAAATAATTTAGGCAGGGGTTCCTCTTATAATTTAAGTAATACATGTTGCTGAAATCAAAACATGATTGAAAAGAATAAAGCTATCATTGATAGGTATGTATTTTTGCTAAGTATAATGCTCAAAAATGATTAGTCTTTGAGAGTTTCAGGAAATTTACCGAAATTAGATTTTTTTGTCTCGCCCGCGACGAATTTCGCGGAAAGCGAGACATAGGCGTGCAAAGTATGACGGCGACGGCGACGGCGTAAACTTTTACTAAATAAAAGATATTTTGAAAACCCTTTGATGTAGGAACATCATATTTGGTCCAGTGGTAGTTCTAATCAAGTGCTACCTGAAGGACATAAAATTATGTGACCTGGACCTCAATTGCACGGTCCAGTGACCACGTTAAGTTTCTCTGATTAGATCCATATCTCAATAACTGTAAGTGGTAGGTCATTGATATTTGGTATATAGGTTGGTCTTGAGTAGCACATATCAGTCTGGTATCTGACTTGTCTTTGACCTCAATTTCTGGTGACCCCGTTGAGTTTCTCTGATTGAGTCAATTTCTTAATATATATAAGTGGTAGGTTGATAATATGTAATATGTAGGTTGTTCTTGGGTAGTATATGTCAGTCTTGCGTATGACTTTTGTCCTTGACCTCAATTTCTTGGTCTAGTGAGCACGTTAAGTTTCTCTGATTAATTCAATTTCTCAATAACTATAAGTGGTAGGTCGATAATATTAAATTTGTAGGTTGGTCTTGGGTAGTATATGTCAGTCTGGCATATGACTTGTCCTTGACCTCGATGTCACTGTCTGGAGACCACGTTAAGTTTCTCTGATTAAGTCCATTTCTCAATAACTATAAGTGGTAGGTTGATAATATTTAATATGTAGGTTGGTCTTTGGTAGTATATGTCAGTCTGGCATGACTTTTGTCCTTGACCTCAATTTCACGGTCTAATGACCACCTTAACTTTCTCTGATTAAGTCCATTTCTCAATAACTATTGGTGGTAGTTCAATAATATTCAATATATAGGTTGGTCTTGGGTAGTACCTGTCAGTCTGGCATATGACTTTTGTCCTTGACCTCAATTTCATGGTCTAATGACACGGTTAAGTTTCTCTGATTAAGTCCATTTCTCAATAACTATTTGTAGTAGGTTGATAATATTTAATATATAGGTTGGTTTTTTGATAGTGCATGTCAGTCTGGTATAAGACTTTTGTCCTTGACCTCAATTTCACAGTCTAGTGGCCAAGATAAGTTTTTCTGATTAGGTTATAGTTTCTCAACAACTGTAAGTGGTGGGTCAATGATACTTAGTAAGTAGTTTGGTCTTAGGTGGAATACGGCAGACTAGCATATGACTTTTGTCATTGACCTCGATTTCATGGTCTAGTGAGCATGTTAAGTTTCTCACTATGTATTTGTAGTAGGTCAATGATATTTTGTATATGGGTTGGACTTAGGTAGTTTATAATGATCTGCTATATGGCTCATGTCAGTGAATTAAATTTCACAGTTAAGTGAGCATGTTTAGTTATTGTTTAAATCATCAATTCATATGT
>MJUU01032051.1:4712-14947 GCA_002080025.1 Modiolus philippinarum | reverse complement strand
AAGTCATCACTCCAGACGTTTTACGGTCGACATCACCATCTTCTCAGATTACAACAGATCTTTCCCTCTAAAGGTTTTGTGGTTTCCTATATCGGATTTACAGTTACTACCGGATTTGACATGTTCAACATGGCGAGTGTCTTATACGAAGCCGGAGATGCTTACTCTACCGGTGCACCTGATCTCACTAATGGTTTTAATTGGTCCCGTGTTGTTTATAGCTGAGTAACATTATCATCTTAATATGGTCAAGAGTGTCTAGTATCATTTTAATATGTATATTTATCATTGTCGCAGCAGGTTTGTGCCTGTCCTAAGTCAGGAAATTTATTAAGCCTTTGTGTGTCTTGTCTGTTTTCTAGTTAGTTTACTTTATGTCTATAGGAGTTTATAGGACGGTGTTTATTTCGCTGAACTTGATTACTCTTTATTAAGGGGCCGAATCCGACCTGCCGTTGAGTGTGAGGTTTCTTCACCGTTCATTGAAGATCTTATTGTGGCTTTGAGTTGTTTTTACTCCCCTTTGGGTCGTTGTCTCTTTGACACATTCCCCATTTCCCTTTTTTTTCTATTATGTTTAATTTGAACATAAAAGTCATTTTAAGTGAAATAGACATAGCAAAAACAAATACACAACATACTCTGGCTTGTTCCCAGTCTTTCTTGTTTTTACCATAGAAGTAACAATGGCGGTTGTAAAGAATGAAACCAGTGTCGCAGAAAATATGATGCTCAATTTCACCTGTAAAGAAATAGGGATTATAACTTTACATAAAACAGAATGGTGTAAAACAAATAACTTTCTTCAAACTTGGACCGATGAATCCCAATTTGTATATTTATAAAACTCCACAATAACTCCTTTTATTCTTCAAGTTCGATAAACCGTGACAAAGACATGTGACACTACTCTCAAGAGAGTGGAATGTAGTAATGTCATTTTATTTTTGGACGTTTATGTCAGATTCACTCTTACCAATAAGCACAGCCCTCCCCTAAAATTCATATAATAAAATAATAAGTTTAAATTTTATCTGAACTTCTTTCCTGCAGATCTGGAGTGTTCTTTAATTTTTTTAACGATAAGACTTTTTTGGACGGATATTTAATCGAGCGCTATATCTTGTTGCTTAGGGACCGACCATTTAACTTGAAGGGGGGCTATGGTTTTTTTCTAAAAAAATATTTTGGATCTGATTTTATGTGAAAAAAATATTTTGGCTGCCAAAATGATGAAAAAAAAATTTCTGAATGAGGCTCTCTGCCCAAAAAAATAATGTTAATTTTACAAAAAAATATTTTGTTGATGCGCGTGCAAAAAAAATAAATAATTTGTTTCGCGCGAAGCGCGAAAAAAATTTTCTGTCCAGAAAAAAAAAAACCATAACCCCCCCTTCAGGTTAAATGGTCGGTCCTTAAGTCAACCAAGTGGCAAATCTTTCACTGAATTGAGATTTACAACCCAAGCTAACATTCTGTTTTCGACTCATCACCTTAAAAAGTCTACATAGTATATAGATATCAAACGAAAAAAAATGACAATTTTATACAAAATACGAGCGTTTTATGTACTTTTGTCTTCGTTTCAGTACAAGTTTTGACACTTGGTTGACCGTAGCAATATCCGTTCAAGAGCAAAAAATAACGATACCAAGAGCCTATCAGGCAAATCAATAAAAACAAATATAGTTGATCCATGTATAACAGTTCTCGAGAACTGCATTTGAATGTGAGTAACTTAGGTGATTTATTGCCTTGAATACCTATATAGGTCTCTCACGACATTGACTTGAATGCAGAACTACGTCGCAATGTATATGAAGTCACTGAACCATAAAAACAAGGTCAGGGTAATCTGAAACATGTGATGTTTAAAAGCTTCCTATTGATCAAAGATGATGTGCAAATGTTACGTTACAAATTCTAATTCTGTGTTCTATTTTTAGTAATAGTGGCAATATTGTTTAGTTCTTGGGCTAATCAAACATATTTCTGAAACGACATAACTAACTGAAATTATTGATTGCCTTACAGATGGACGATGGACGACAGATGAATGATGAGCGGTCAACTAATGCAAAGTGCTTGCAAAGGCTCACATGGCCTATTAGGCCATGTGAAGTAAAATGTGATGGACAGGCGGATATAAGCAAACAGTTTATCTTTTGTTCAAGACCTTATCAAAACAAACAAGTACAAAAACAATCCTCTTCAGGATTCTGGAGGTATGTTTTCGCCTAACTCATATAAAGACATGTTTTATGGGTACTAAAACCCACAAAGGTTTGGATACCCATAAACCGGTTTTATCCTACCGCTCTCTTTTGCTAGTAGCAGTACCAAGTCCGGCTGTCTCGACTTCCATCCTTGTTTACATGTTTGTGTTTTTTCTGTGTAGTTCCCTAGAAGAGTTTAGCATGTAATTGTAATTTGCATCCATTGTAGACCCGATTACTACATGACTGTTTTGAACTAATATTGTTCATTGTAACCAAGAGACTATCCATTTTTATCCATACCTTACATTAGTTTACAAGATGTTAAACTTTCTGAGAGGATATTCAAACATTGTTGCCAACTCGGATGAGGTACAAACTTAAGTCACCTGCTTTGAAGGAAACGAACCAAGGACTATTGTGACCAAGTTTGGTTCCCATTGGCTAAGTATTTTCAGAGAAGATCTTTGAATGCATTTCCAATAGGGTCATTATGTTAAACTATGTCTCCCCGTGGCGGCCATCTCAGATGAGGTACCAACATAAAAATCACAAACTTTGAAGGGACCACCAATGGAGTATTGTGACCAATTTTGGTTCCAATTGGTTCAGTAGTTTCAGTGCAGATCTTTAATCTGAATGAATTTCATATAGGGTCCTTATGTTCAACTATGTTCTTCGCTGGCGGCCATCTTGGATGAGGTACTAACATAAAAATTACAAACTTTGAAGTGGACCACAAAGTTTGGTTCCAATTAGCTTATTAGTTTCAGAGAAGAAGATCTTTGAATGAATTTCGCACAGGGTCCTTATTTTAAACTATGTTTCCCTCGGCAGCCGCCTTGGATGAGGTATGAACATAAAAATCTAAAACTTTGAAGAGGATCACCAATGGATTATTGTGACCAATTTTGGTTCCAATTGGTTCAGTAGTTTCAGTGCAGATCTTTAACCTGAATGAATTTCATATAGGGTCCTTATGTTTAACTATGTTTTCCCCCTGGTGGCCATCTTGGATGAGGTATGGATATAAAAATCACTTAGTTTGAAGGGGTCATCAATGGACTTTTGTGACCACGTTTGGTTCCAATTGACTGAATAGTGTCAGAGTAGACCTTTGAATGCATTTCACATAGGGTCCATATGTTAAACTATGTTCCTGACTGGCGGTAATCTTGGATGAGGTATTAACATAAAAATCATAACCTTTGAAGTGAACCACCAATGGAATATTGTGACCAAGTTGGTTCCAATCGGCTCAGTAGTTTCAGAATAAAAGATCTTTCAATGCATTTCCCACAGGGCCTCTATATTAAACTATGTTCCCCACTGGCGGCCATCTTGGATGAGATACGAACCTGCTGGACATGTGTTGAAATCGTAGTCCTTGATATGCTTAACGCTTTTGCAATTCAAACTTAACCTCTATCTCAAATAGTTTTTTGAAATAAAAGTAAAAACGTATAAATATCGTGAAAACTCAAAGAAGAAGGGGCTATAACTCCTATATGGGTCGTCAGATTTTCTTCAAAATTGCAAGACATGTAGATCTTATTATGCTGACCATTTTTGTCATAAAAATCTAACCTCTATCTTCTATCATTTTCAATATACAAGGCGAAAATTAAGGAACTGTTCTACCGTGTGACCACTTTTAGAACTGCTCAGTTGTATGATTGATCTTTCGTACGACCACTTTCAGAATTGTTCCAAGTTAACTTAGAACTATGACCATTTTTTACCGTTTCTAGAAATGTTCTACTTCTGCTCTAAAATCGACTTCAAGTTAAAACAGAGCTGATTCAAAATTAATTATATGTCAGCACCCAACTGTAAGTGACATTCCTCAAGACGAGTAGAATTTAGTAAACTAACTGTAACGTACCAATTCGTACAATGCTGTACAAAGCAGTTCCTGCAAGAGCTCCCATAAAGACACCAAACAATACAAAAAGTATCCTTTTTCCTCGGAAATAAGTTTTGATATTTTCCTTGATATTGTTTTTGTTTGGTCTGTTTGTAACCCTTGGTCTGTAACCCTCCTCGAAGGCAGAATTTCTGATTTCCGCATAAATGTCGTTGCCATTTTCTTGATTTTTACCAGAGGTAGCAATCTATGCATAGATATAAAGATAGGAATGACATAAAACATAATCAATTACTATTTTTACGACAGCAATTCTGAAATCGACTTCTACTTCATTATAGGGTCTGTAAGTCTCGTCATGTGACACCGAGAATTAACGATAAAATTGAAATTTGAAGATCTTTCCCGCCGAAAGATGACGTTTAAGGATTATGACGTTTTTTCTTTTGCTTAGAATGTCACATATTATCGTGCAAAATGTAACTTCCGGGTACAAAAATTGTACCTGGAAGTTTCAAAATTCGACGAGACGTACAGACCCTATTTAAGAAATCTTGTTTTAGTTGGAATAAGCGTGACGACAGACTGACATGTAAAATTTTTGGAATGACAGACATCCTGATTTTGTCTTTGATCCAATTGAAGGATACTCGCTGGATAAATTATGTTATTTCTGTTAGAATTTCGCACTTCTCTGGTTACATCAATTCTAAAGCATTTTAATTTTTTTGTCCAGGAACCTTCTAATTTTGTTTGATATTTTTCATTTAATGCATCTTTAGGGAGAATTCTGACAAAAACTTCATCAAATCCTATTTATTTTGTCACATTCGTTTATGGTTGATTGATTAGTTAGAGTTTAACGTCCAATGAGCAATATTTCAGCTATATCAGGACGAGAACAAGTTAATCAATTCAAAAAATTGAAAGTATCAGAAGAAAGAAATAAAGGTGGAAGGGNATTTAAATTTGAAGATCTTTCCCGCCGAAAGATGACGTTTAAGGATTATGACGTTTTTTCTTTTGCTTAGAATGTCACATATTATCGTGCAAAATGTAACTTCCGGGTACAAAAATTGTACCTGGGAGTTTCAAAATTCGACGAGACGTACAGACCCTATTTCAGAAATCTTGTTTTAGTTGGAATAAGCGTGACGACAGACTGACATGTAAAATTTCTGGAATGACAGACATCCTGATTTTGTCTTTGATCCAATTGAAGGATACTCGCTGGATAAATTATGGTATTTCTGTTAGAATTTCGCACTTCTCTGGTTACATCAATTCTAAAGCATTTTAATTTTTTTTGATATTTTTCATTTAATGCATCTTTAGGAGAATTCTGACAAAAACTTCATCAAATCCTATTTATTTTGTCACATTCGTTTATGGATAAACGATGCAAAATGTAAGACCTATGAAAAATTCAGAGTTCAGTTTCCCGCCAAATTTTAATTACTTCTAGATCAGTAACCTACCATTTTTTCACTTAAATTCTTCTTTTTCAGTTTGCAAATGAAAAATAATATTTATCTGAAATCCTGTTTATTTTCAAATTAACCAGCGAACATCCTTGAGCACCTAATATCTGTTGTAATTCGAAACTTTTACTTTCAATGGCTCGAATGACTAAATACCGAAGTTACTGTGAATTTAAATTCTGCATATGCGCATTTCGACAACTTATGTCTCTTCAGTGTATATAAAATCTAAACGTTTGGAAGACCATAAATTCTAAGATGTTTAAAAACTGACAGAGAACAAATAACCAATATGAAACGTTAAATGTGCAAGTACTTACAAGACGAGCATTTTTACGTTTCTTCATGTTCAAGATTTTTCTTTCAACAAAAATTGAAATTTCTCGTCATTAATTTGCCATCGAGAGACATTTGCACGTGAGTTTGTATGAACTTGGTCACCCCAGCTCAAAATCGTTATTTTTGAAAGAATATGATTACACAAAACTAGCAAAACAGCGTATGAATGACACGGAATGCTTTGACTTCACTTAATAGGACAATGTTGGCATTGAAACTAGAAATAAAACACGTCGGAAATTTGCACACAAAAACATATTAATTGACAAGAGATATTCGTATTCTTCATTTGATTTCATATATGTTGCTTATAAGCTTATAAATGAAAAAAAAACATATTATTTTATTTTAAATATCAAATACAGCTTTTTGAAAACCGAAGTATACATAAGTGTAAAAACAAATACAAAAAAGGGAAACACACACACAAAAAACCCAAACAAACAAAAACCCTAAAAAGTGAAAGAATGGACGAAGAAGAAAAAGACATTTATAAATTGATTAACGATAAAAATTGTCGAAGGTGGAAGAAACTCTAGGTATTTTTGTAATTTGGAGAAAAACATTATACTGAAAAAGTTATTTCGAAATTAATTGATGAAAATGGTAAGAAATAACTGACCCAAAATTTATTCTGGATGAACAAAAAAAATTATAAAAAGTTGTACACTAGGTCGTCTCTGAAGCTGAAAAATGTACATAAGTCTTTGCTTTTTGATAATGACAACCCTATCATTGTGAAACCCTCAGATGAGGAGATAACATCACGTGAAGGGAAAATAACAATTCAGTAGTGTCATCAAGCTTTAAAGAATATGAAAAATTTCAAATCTCCTGGAATAGATGGCTTTACATTAGAGTTTTATAAATTTTTCTGGAATGATATACAATATTTTTTGTTGAATAGTCTAAATGAAAGTTTGGACAAGGGTAAATTTTCCGTTAGCCAACGTCAAGGCATGATAACATGTTTACCAAATGAGGAGAAGGATAAAAACTTCATGAAGAACTGGCGTCCTATAAAACTTCTATGTGCTGATGTTAAATGAGCATCATCATGTGCAGCAAATAGATTAAAACCTGTTCTACAAAATATAATTAGCCAAACCCAAAATGAAAGGGAGATACAAAGGTGAATATATCAGAATTATAATAGATTTAATGAGGATGAAATCCCTGGACTTTTACTTTTGATAGAATTTGAAAAGACTTTTGATATGGTTGAATGGTCTTTTATTGAATAAAAAAGAATTTAAATTTTTACGGTTTCGGGCAAACATTATGTAAATGGGTCAAATGCTTGTACTGTGATATTACAAGTACAGTTTCCAATAATGGTCACTCGTCCACATTCTCCTCTTTGGAAAGGGGGGGGGGGTCGACAGTTACATCCATTATCTCCTTATTTATTTATTCTCGTTCTTGAGCTTCTTAGTTCATCACTCAAGAATTATCCAAATATTGGTGGAATGAAAATAAATGACTCCGAATACCGAATACCTCTTAATTCAATATGCAGATGACTCTTCTTTAACACTAGATGAATGATCCAAAATCTCTTGAAAGTGCTTTGATTATATTTGATCGTTTCTCTGAATGCGCTGAATTGTAAGTGAACTTGGAAAAAACAGAAGCAATATGGTTTGGTTCCAAATTGGGTTCTAATGACCGTCTTTTACCTGACAAAAAACTTTTCAGGAACAATTCAGGAAAATATAAATTGTTGGGAATTGATGTAAATTTATATGACAATGACCAGACTTTGTGCAATTTCATAGATAAGACTGCAATAGTTAGGAATTTGTTGAATGTACGGGAATACAGAGACTTATCATATATAGGTAAAGTAACAGTCATAAAACATTAGCATTACCAATTTTGGTTCAAAGTTTGACAGTTCTGCCAAACCCTCCAGCCTCTATCTTTAAAGAAATACAGGACATTTTCTACAAATTTATATGGGATAGTAAACCTGATAAGATTAAGAGAACTGTTATGATAAATGATTTCGGAGATGGTGGTTTACAGTTAAAGCACAGTTATCTAAACAAGTCCGACTACTAGTCTGTCTTATATAACCAATCAAGCAGTGTAGTAGCAAGTCCAGACTTGTCAAAGTATCTGTGATTTAACTGTAAAGGTACCGCATATCCAGTCCTTCTGTTATTCATTGAAAATGTCACGGCTCAGTTAATTAATTGATCCCCTAAACTACTCGCCATGGAAAACATCATTATTGTGTACTTTAGAAAAATATGGAGGCGATTAAGTTTAATTTTGGATAATGGGGGTATAAGGTGGATATCTACAAAACTGAACAGATTTTGGGAAGACATTTTTGTTAATTTTTCAAAAATTTTTGAAACTGATAACGAGATTCAGTTACAAAATACAAATGATATTCTATCACAACCTGTATGGTTAAATAAGATTATTAATGTAAAAGAGACTATGAATATTAATACAAACTACTGCAAAAATGGGATATTCTTTATAAATGATTTAATGTCAGATAAAGGAGCGTTTTCAAATTTTACAGAGTTTTAAGATAAACAGGGGGGTAATCTTTTCACCAATTTTATTGAGTTCTATGGCATTCTCAATGCAATTCCTGCAGATTGGAAGAGAAACCTGGAAGGGAAACAAAAATTGGATATTTTTATTAGTAGTTTTGTTGAAAAATCAAAACATCTAAAGAAACCTAGTAAATATTTTTATATAGCCTACCTTTAGAAAATAAAAGAAATCCCAAATCGCAAGATAAATGAGATACTACTTGGCGTAAATATTGAAAATTAGGAAGGATTTTTTTTTCATTACCCTTTTCTATAACCCGTAATACACTTCTGCAAAATTTTCAGTTTAAGCTACTGCATAGAATACTTCCAACAAATACCTTTTTGTACAAATGTAAATTAAAGGAAACAGAACTATGTACTTTTTGTTTTGAAAAACCAGAGACATTAATACATTTATTTCGGGAATGCTATCATTCAAAGAATTTCTGGTTGTCCATTTGTAGCTTTTTTGAAAATCAAAATTTGATTGTAGATGTTAATATTTCAAACACAATTTTTGGAATGGCTGCAAATGGAGAACAGAGCAACTGTGGAAACTGTTCTTTTTATTTTAAAATAGTATATTTTTGTGTGTAGATGCACACCTATACCTCACACTGTAGGGGGTATAGAGTTTTTGAAATACTATATGCATATCGAAAAATTTTCAGGTGCATACTGGACACAATCACAAAGAAATTGTATACGTAAACAGTGGTTACCACTTGAAGTTCTTCTCAGTGGTTTTGTTTACTAATAATATAAACTACAGTTTCTCATGCTCTCTCACTTTTCTTATGAAATATATATATTAATATATGTTTTGCGTGTTAATTGTATCTGTATATGTTTTTTTGTCATGTTTGTCTTCATTATTGTGTTTATGTACATAATTATGTACATAAATGTACATTATTGTGATAATGTACATACATAATTATGTACATAAATGTACCAATTGCAAAAATAAAGAATAGCAAAAAAAAATGAAAATAATTCAACTGTTTAATATAATTTGTAACATAGATGAAACTTCATAACAATGAGACACTTCTTACTAGGTAAAGACGATGTTAATTTCTTATATTGTCATTATTTGATGCATCTGTTTGGGAGATTCATTTATTTTACCTGCAATATATATAAAATGAAATATGCATGATGTACGACATTAAACAATGTGCGCATATGTTCTATTGGATTTAGAGAAGAATTTTCTACAAAGGCAAAGAAGAGCGCCAATCAATCTATCAAAGTCCTTTTATTTGTTTCGTAACAAATCGTATTTTTTTGGAAATATCCGATGTCAAATGCAACATAAGCAGATGAAAATATATATTTTATTTATATCAGAGGTACCCTTTTTGTCATACCTCTTTCGATAAAATTATTATTTTTAAAGAAGAAAAATATGCTTACCAGCGAGGTCTCATACATTTTTCAAAACAAATTTACTTAATTCCCAGAGGGTAAAATAATATTAATAATTGTCCTTTGTGTGAACGGAATTTACTACTTGCCACAAGAGTGGCATATAGATAAGAGTTTAAATCACTTTAAAAAATGCGATAAATATAGTTTTTACAACGAGAACTATGTTGATTATGAAATTTCTCATATCGAGTTAAATAAATTTTGTAAATGTTTGAAAACGAGGCTTGCCGAGTTTTAAACATTTCAAAATTTATTTAACAAGATGCGAGGAATTTCATAATTAACGTGTTTAAGTTGTAGAATTTTTTTTCTAATGACATAATGTAAAACACCGAGGTTT
>MJUU01032049.1:51473-63578 GCA_002080025.1 Modiolus philippinarum | reverse complement strand
CTGTAACGGTTTTTGAGTTATTTGCCAAAAACTGTAATTTACCCCTATGTTCTATTTTTAGTAACGGCAGCCATGTTGTTTGGCCTAAGACATACAAAATAACAAATTTAAAACTAGATACCCTAGAGATGATGCAGTTAAAGTTTGGTTCCATTTGACCCAGTGGTTTCAGAGGAGAAGATGTTTGAAAGTGAGCTAACGACGGACGGACGACGGACAGGTGAGCTAAAAAAAGATTTTTGAGGTGCCCCCCCCCCCCTTTTGGGCCCATTTATCTCATTAATGGTACATGCGACGTCAAATCCGTTGACATACTGCAGATTTGAAATTTCCTAAGGAGCACACTGTAAGAACACCATAAAAATTCGATAACTAATAAATATTCTACAGTCCAAAACATGAAAACACCCAATGTGGCCCTTTTTGGCCCTTTTTTTTAAAGGAAGGGCCACAATACCAAAAATAGTAATGGTGGATTACATGATACCCCGCCACGTTTCACAAAATTTCGAAGTATCAACGGGCATAACTCCAGAACCGCTTGGACCTCTGAACCCATATTCGAACTCGACCTGAGTTTTGTGGTGAACACGCTACATACCAAGTTTGAAGACTGTATGTTATTCCGTTCAAAAGTTATCAGTCGGAAACCTTCGGGGGACGGACGGACGGACGGACAGACGGACGGACGGACACACGACTGAGGGTATCACATAATACCACGCCACTACGTGTGGCGGGGTATAAAAACTAATTCCAACCTGACTTTTGTGACAAGGAACATTGTGTTAAAATTACATAAGGATTGGTTAACCAGAATTAAAGTTATCGCACGGAAACGCAGAGTCTAAAGACGCCACCGAGGACGACACCAGTATCATACCAATTACGACCTCAAATTTTTTTTGCGGTCGTATAAAAAATGAAAAATTGAATAATCAACAACAAATCGAAGTCAAAAGCCACGGCAAAAACGAGAACACAGAAAACAATGACGCTAGAAAGCTATAAAGTACAGCAACAAAACCACAACATTTTGTTAGTCAAAATAAGGCACTCACAGCGTGAACTCCCATGAAACTGAGTGACATTAGGTGCTTCAGAAGGGTAAGCATGTCCTGCTCTGTTAACAGCACCCGTCAAACTGTAAGTGATCTGCAGGATTTAATCTGTAAAACGGCCACCTAAGGACTTTTGTCAGCAAGTTTGGTTTTGTTTGGCTTAGTGCTTTCAGAAGAGATCTTTGAATGAAAATTTTACAACACACGAAAAACGGACGTCAAGTGATGGTAAAAACATCCCCTTGCAATAGCCAGGTGAGCTAATCAAAACAATAACCCAAAGATCGGTTAACAGATTTTCTTCAAAATTGAAGAATATATGGATTTTGTCGAACTGATCATTTTTACACCATATCAGATTTTTGATATCTTTGACAGCTTTCAAAACGGCAACTGACCCCTATATTCTATGTTAGCAACAACAGTCATGTTGATTAGTCCTTGAAACTACGTACCTCGATTATGGTTCATGCCAAGTTTGGTAAAAATTCGTCCAGTGGTTTCCGAGAAGATTTTTGAAAACAAATTACGACGGACGCCAAATAATTGCAATAGCTCAAACTAGCCCTGTTGGCCAGGTCCGCTAAAAAGCATTTTTGTAAAGGACCATCAATACATCCTTTCAGTACAATTTGGTGTTTCATTTGTCCCCGTAGATTCAGCAGAGTTGGTCGAAATAGGGTTGGTATTAAATTTGTTTGGCACTGGCATATATTTCTTGCAATCAAAATGAATAACAAAATACCGAAGTCACTGTTAATTTAGTTTCTGCATATGCGCATTTCGACAACTAATGTCTCCTTAGTGCAGATCAAATTAAAACATTTGGAAATCGATATACCAAAATATGTATAAAAACTGATAGAGAACTAATTACCAATAGGATCTAAAAAGTAAAGCAAAAAATCAGCTAAGGACAGAGCTATGCCAGAGGGAGATACTCCTTAGTATTTGAACAAAATTTTGTTAAATTTAGATATTGCAAGTTTGAAAATAAAATCTGTTTTCGGGCCAGCACAGAAGTACTGGCTACTGGGTTGGTGAATACCCTTGCGGACTAACAGTCCACCAGCAGAGGCATCGACCCAGTGGTAATGAATAACAACATACCGAATGAAACGAGGCATCTTGGAATCCTTGCTGTATAGAATTAACTACCTCTCTAAACCAAGGATCCAATAGCCTGCACAAGATTAACAATGAATCTTATAAAATGACATAGCCATACAAAGCTTCTGATAGAATATACTAGCACCCTGTACCATTGCAGAGAGTTGCTTGACGACAAAAAGTCCAGAAAATGAAAATAAAAAACCATTGTCTATAAACATGAAAGCGCTAAAGGAAGAGATGCAGTCTAGTACATTCAACTGAAACTCTATGCCAAATTTTTGCGCTTGCTTCGATAAATATGCGGCGAAAAAATCATTTGTGCAAATGCAAATAAAAAAGTACAAAGTCGACAACAGGCTGTGGTGATTCGATATAACCAATATGATGTTCTAAAAGGCATGTGTCACTCTTCTGGACGATGGCCGACATAGACAGTGCAAACAGCTTCAATTTTAAAAGGTTTATTTTTAAAGTATGTTAATAGACCTTCATGTTATGTGTTCCAAAGTTAAAGGTAGCCATTTTTAAGGGGACCATCTAAATGCACTGTATCTACTTTTTGTTTTTAAAATGTCTTTGTATTTTCAGAGGAAAAGATCTTTTGATGTGTTTTCCAGTATAATAATAAACTACGTTCATTGCTGTTGGCCATCCTTGATGTGATACGAAGCTGATAGACACATTTTTTTTCAAAATAGGCCAATAAAGAGTAATTGTTATGGTAAGGCCTTGCCTTGCGGAACACAATATAAAAGGAAATCAACAAAGGATAATTATTGTGACCAAATTTGGTTCCAATTGATTTTAGAGTAATACTGTCTCAAAGGGTCTAATCTTAAGCTAAGTTTCCCGCTGGCGGCCATCTTGAAATGAAGGTCAGACTTGTCGGACACATCATTTCTAGGACTATTGGAATCCGGGTAATTTTGCGCCGAATCCTGTTCGCACCCTGGGTTGTTTCGCACCTATTCATTTACGTCTCGGGTGAGTTTGCGCCTATTCCCGTTCGCCATGGGTCGTTTCGCTCCAATTTATAAATCGTTTTCAAAAACTATCTCCTTAATTGTTTGAAGAATCTGTGGAGTGCCATGGGCAATTAATTCGTGGCTACTCTGATACGATGTTAGAGAAGCCAAAGGGGTTCTGAAGACAATCCTGGCAAATACTGACTTATTATTTTCTAAATCACGACATCCCAAACTTTAAACGAATTTCAAATTTATGAAATCCAGAGTCGGTGCATTTATATAACGAATAAGTTCTAGAAATCCCGAATTCTTTAGCTCTAAACCTTCCAATCCTGGCATTATGTTGTACAGCTAGAAGTTTCCATTCAGTGGTTGTTATTTACACCATAAACACAAAAAGAAGATCAGAATAATAATATGCAGAGGAGATAAATAAAGTTGTATTCGAGTATCGTGCATGGTGTTCTTTAATATCGCGGTACTTATTGTTTAGCATCTTTGTAACTATTTTTAAATGTTACACGGACAGTAAAGGACCCAATACCGGACGATGCACCATACCAAATATCAAGTGGCTGTCATGGGTAGTTGCTGAGAAAAATGCGACGTAAAGTCACAATTTTGAAAATGAAAGTTAAAAAGGCCTAAAGTCGGTAAACAGAAAGTGGTGCTGCGATATGGCTGAAAATATGAGACGCAGTACAGGATCCCACACTGAAGCACCATACCATATTTCAAGTGGTTGTCATGTGTGGTTGCTGAGAAAAATGCGACGAAAATATGTGTGACGGACGGACGGACGGACGGACAGAATTTAAACAGTATACCCCCCTTATTCGGAGCGGGAGTATAATTACTAATTCCGTATTTATTGTTTTATATTTTTATTTTTCTATTTTCTATATGTTAGAAATACTGCAGAAATACAATAAACACTAAAAATTGAGAATTTAGAAAAAAAGAATATACAATGAAAAAGTTTGAAACAAGAATTTAGCAGAAAGCATAATTCTCAAACTAAACACTTTGTCAGCTAAACGTTAATGAGGTTTAATTACAAAGGTGCTTGCTGTGCTGGGGTTCTATATGATGGATTAGAAAATGACTCTAACCAATCAGCTGACCAACAGAACTTTTAATACCTAATCCTAGCTGGCTGTGTGATGGGTGCCATACGTGGAGCAGATCATGCTTTCCCTTCCCTCCAGTTATTGTAACAGTTCACACTGCTAGTGCTTGTGTGGTGTTCTTATTCAGTTTTGTTTATTTGTGTTGTCTTTGTCAAGTTGTCTCAGTTTGTGCTGAATATGAAATATCATTTTTCTTATACTAGTATTCTATTTTTTGGAACCTTGACTACAGCCTCCCTTTTTCTTTATGTAAAAGCTTACTGACCCTTTGAGTACATATAGCCGCTTGACAATATTTGAAGTTTTAAGCTGTGTTAACAGACTTTTCGAAATTTGTTGACTTGTCAGACATTCGGATTGACAAAGTTGGAAGATTTGAAACACCAACTAGAGGCTCCCAGGAGCCTGTATCGCCCACCTGGTTTTCAGTGGCCACAATCAAGGTAACAATGTAAGTTATACAGTTGGTCCTCAGTTTCTCAAACTTTCGTAGGTCGAACACCTCCAATATCTTGAACTGTTTTTAAAGTCTGATCATGTTTTATTATATTTCTTTGTTAGGATTTTTTCTTTATAAAAAACGGTCTTCCTAAGGACAACTTGATTAGATACATATTGTTGTTGGTGATTTTGTATGATAAAAGGTACACCTCCAGGAATGCAATTTATAAACAAGTCCGTCCACAGAAAGTTTTGACAAAGTTTATTTTCAATTGGTTTAGTTGTTTGAGAGGAGATCTTTGAAAGTGTACACTTTGGGTCCTGTGTTAAACCATATTTGGTTTGTGTACAGGAAGTAGTAAAGCAATATGTTTGATAGAGGAAGACGCAATATAGTACCTCATACTGAAGCTCCATGCCAAATAACAAGTGGCTGTCATGTGTGATTATGTAGATAAATGCAACGTAACAGTCTCAAATCTAATAATGAAAGTAATAAAGGCACAAGTGCCGGTACCAAGTCCGGCTATCCCGAGTTCCTATAGTTATTTATGTTGTCTGTAGTCTATGTTGTGTTATTTGTAGTGCAGTTCTCTTGTGGGTTGTGGCTTGTGATTGTAATTTTCGGCCATTGTAGTTGTTAACTATTATCTTGTCTTTATAACAAAGTAGGTTAACAGGAAGTGGTGATTTGATATGGCCAAAAAAGGGAGGCACAGTAATTAAACTCTTACTGAAGCATCATACCAAATATCAAATCGCTGTCATGTATGGTTGCTGATAAAAATGCGACCTCAATACGCGTGACGGACGGACGGTATGACGGTTGGACAGAGGTCAAACAGTATGGAATGGGGGTAAAATAAGTGTAAATATAAGAGCGAGTGGACACAATACAGATGTGTAAACAATACAAGTACGGACATAATACTAAAGATACTTAATACTAAAGATACACAATACTAAAATCCTAAAGAAACAATTGGCAGAGATATGAAGTTGCAGAGAATAATGAAATTATCTGACAGAAAGACAAATATGCACTCACAAGTCGGTAAACAGGTAATAGTAGAGCAACTTAGCTCAGAAGGTGAGGCAACTTAGCTGAAAAGGGGAGACGCAGTATAGCACCGAAGTTCTGACTACTGGGCTGGTGAATACCCTCGGGGACTAACAGTCCACCAGCAGTGGCATCGATCCAGTGGTAACAAATAACAAACTGTAAATTTAGTTTCTGCATACGGCCATTCCGACAACTTATGTCTCATCAGTTCAAGTGAAATCTAATCATTTGGAAGACCATCAACTCAAAGATGTTTATAAACTGATAGTAAACATATAACCAAATACGATCTAAATGGAAAGCCAAAATCAGCCAAAATCAGCTAAGGAAAGAGCTTTGCATTAGCGAGATACTCCTTAATTTTCAACAAAATTTGCAAACATTTAGATATTTCAAGTTTCCAAATAAATTCGGTTTCCGAGTTGGCACAGAAGTAGTGACTACTCGGCTGGTAAATACCCTCGGGGACTAACAGTCCACCAGCAGTGACATAGATCCAGTGGTAACAAATAACAAAGTACCAAAGTTAAGTACTGTAAATTTAGCTTCTGCATACGGCCATTTCGACAACTTATGTCTCATCAGTGCCGATAAATTTTAAACATTTGGAAGACCATCAACTCAAATATGTCTAAAAACTGATAGAGATCAATTAACCAAATACGATCTAAATGGACAGCCTTAAAAAGGTGAAACTTTTAAAGACCTTTAAGAATTAGTTGGAGTCCCAATGGCCTAGTAATTAAAAAAAGATCTCCAAATGTTTTGCATAGGTTACAATATTAAACAATATTCTTTACTGACAGCCATTCTGATGGGCAGTCGACACATTTACAAAGAACTGTTGCAACCAAATCTGATATTAACTGATTAAACGCTGTGTGCCATTCAATTCATCTGATCAAGAATATTAATATATATAATTTAAAATTTATCATTGTTGGGGAGGGGGCACATCTAAATTAGTATATTTGATATTAATATACCCCTCGATGTCAGTATTTTCAATTGCAAAATCTAAATCTGGAACGGAAAATTTGACCGAAAAAAGCTTTCTTTTCTCTTACCCGACCGTTTTGTATTTCAAGAAAAAAAAAGATCAAAACGTTCTATTTAAGCGTACGACCTGGTAATACTTTCAGAGGAAACTAGAGGCTCAGGGACTAAGCCTGAATCGCTCACCTGACAAAATGCTTTTAATATAAGCCATGTCTATGCTAATAAGCCATGTCTATGCTGATGACAGAAAATGATTTTTTTTCCCTCAGGGTCTAATGTTAAGCTATATTTCCATACATATTCCAATTCATTTTGGTAAAATTTGCTTCAGTAATTTAATAGAGGATGACTAAAATGATTAATTTCCTAAAGGGTCAAATGTTAATCTATATTCTGCCCTGGCAGCAGGATGTTATTTGTAAGATCGGAATGTAATGAGCAATCTTTGCATAAAACCTTCGTTCCTGTAAAGTTTGATTGAATTTGCTTCAGTGGTTTCAGAGAAGATGAAAATGTAATTTTTCCCATAGGGTCCTATCTTTAACCAAAGTTCCGTTCTGGCCGCCATGTTTTTTATCGAATCAGTATAAAATGAGCAATCTTTCTTAAGGACCTTCCATACATCATTCCTGTAAAGTTTGATTAAATCTGCTTCAGTGGTTTCAGAGGTGATTTTTCCCATAGGGTCCAATGTCAAACCTAAGTTCCACACTGGCCGCCACGTTTTTTCTCGGATCATAATATATTGAGCAATATTTGTAAAGGACCTTCCTTACATCATTCCTGTAAAGTTTGGTTGAATTTGCTTCAGGAGAGGATGGAAATGTAGTTTTTCCCACAGGGTCCAATGTTAAACCTAAGTTCCATGCTGGCGGCCATGTTTTTCGTCGATTTGGAACAAAACAAGAGAAGGGGTAGTCAGAAACGAAAGCTAATCCCCTCGCCCGTTTATTGAATGTTTGTCTAGCAATATAAGCACTCAAGGAAGTTGTACCATTCAAGATCTGGCTTGTTACTTAAATCTGAGCCAGTAATGCAAGAAATGCAGTGACCTTATTTCAATCAGGAGCCTCATACCTAAAGCATATGCATCTACTGATGCAAGATTAATCTTCTGCAAGTTGTAGTATCTAAAATCTAGACTGTAACACAAACTTTATCCTAAGTCAATTATGCATGAAATGTAGGTCAAACTGACCTAATTTTTATCTGGAGTTTTGTAACTTTACAAGATGCATCTACATAGAAAATATTATTCTTCTACGAGTTGTAGTATCTAAAATCCAAGCTGTAACAAAAACTTTAACCTAAGTCGCTCATGCATGAAATGTAAGTCAAAGTGACTCAATTTTCATCTGGAGCTTCGTAACTTTACAAGACACCTCTACAAACAAAATATTATTCCTCTACAAGTTGTAGTATCCCAGATCTGGACTCTTACAAAAACTTTAACCAAAGTCACTCATGTATGAAATGTAGGTCAAAGTGACCTAATGTTCATTTGTAGCTTCCTAACTTTATAAGATGAATCTACATATAAAATTTTATTCCTCTACAAGTTGTAATATCCCAGATCTGGACTCTTACAAAAACTTTTAACCTAAGTCAGTCATGCATAAAATGTAGGTCAAAGTGACCTAATTTTTACCTGGAGCTTCGTTACTTTCCAAGATGCATCTACATACAAAATATTATTCCTCTACGAGTTGTAGTATCCCAGATCTACACTCTTACAAAAACTTTAACCTAAGTCACTCATGCATGAAATGTAGGTCAAAGTGACCTAATTATTACCTGGAGCTTCGTAACTTCCAAAGACGCATCTACATACAAAATATTATTCCTCTACAAGTTGTAGTATCCCAGATCTGGACTCTTACAAAAACTTTAACCTAAGTCACTCATGCATGAAATGTAGGTCAAATCCACCTATTCTATATTTCAACCTCAAGCATCCATGGAGAAAACATTGTCCATCTACGACTTGTTATTCAAAAGATATATGGTCTTAAGTTTGAACGGACGGACAAACAGACGAACGGACGGAATTACAGACGAACCGCTATATCCCCTCCCCAACTTCGTTGGGCGATGGGATAATAAGCAACCTTGTTAAAAGACCTTCGAAACATCATTCCTGTAAAGTTTGGTTGAATTTGCTCCCGGAGAAGATGAAAATGTGATTTTTCCCATAGAGTCCAATGTTAAACCTTACGCTCTGCACTGTAGGCCATGTTTTCTGTCGGATCGAAAAAATGATTAATTTATATAAAGGACCTTCCATACATCATTCCTGTAAAGATTGACTGAATTTGCTTCAGTTGTTTCTGAGGAAAAGATAAAAATGTGATTTTTCGCATTACGATCAATGTTAAACCTCAGTTCTGCTCTGGCAGCCATGTTTTTGGACCGATCGAAACGAAATGAGCAATCTTTGTAGAGGATCTTCCATCCATCATTTCTGCAAAGTTTGGCTGAATTTGCTTCAGTTGTTTCTGAAAATGTTATTTTTCCCTTAGGAAATATCAAACCTAAGTTCCGTGCTGGCGGCCATGTTTTTTATTGAATCTGAACCAAATGAGCAATCTTGGTAAAGGACATTCCATACATCATTCTTGTAACGTTTGGTTGAACTTGCTTCAGTAGTTTCTGAGAAGATAAAAATGTAATTTTTCCCATAGGGTCCTATGTTAAACCTAAGTTCTGCGCTGGTGGCCATGTTTTTATCGGATCAGAAGGAAATGAGCAATCCTTGTTCAGGACCTTTAGTACATCATTCCTGTAAAGTTTGTTTGAATTTGCTTCAGCCGTTTCAGAGCAGAAGATGAATATGTAATTTTCCCATAGGGTCCAATGTTAAACCATGTTCTGTGCTGGCGGCCATGTTTTTAACCGATAGGAACGAAATGAGCAATCTTTGTAAAGGACCTTCCTTACATCATTCCTGTAAAGTTTGGTTGAATTTGCTTCAGTGGTTTCAGAGGAGAAGATGAATATGTGAAAAGTTAACGGACGGACGTCGGACGTTGGACGACGGACGCCATGTGATGGCAATAGCTCACACTGACCCTTTGGGTCAGTTGAGCTAAAAAGGAACAAGAGGCTCTCAAGAGCCTGTATCGCTCACCTGGTCCATGGTCAATACATAAATTCAAATAAACTTCTATGTTAAAGGGTCTCATTTTCAAACTATGTAAACAAACATTTATGCTATATGATCAAACTATTTTCCCTATATTGCCTGCAATCTGGGATAAGGGATTGATCTGCAGGACACAATTTTAAAGAAAATTAAGTGTTGTGCCAAAGTTTATTTCCAATTGGCCAAATGGTTTTAAAGAAGAAGATCTTTGAATGTACTCCAATATCAAACTATGTTCCCATTGGTAGCCAATTGCATAAGGTGCAGACTTGAGGGACATCTGTTTTGAAGGGACCATCTAAGATGCATTGTGATTAAGTTTTATTCTAACTAGCAAAGTTGTTGTGATTAAGTCAGATAAAAAATTCTTTATTCTAACTAGCAAAGTTGTTTCAGATAAAAAATTCTTTATGTGCTCTTTCTATACAGTCCAGTAATAAATTAAGTTCCCCGCAGATGGCCACGTTGGATGATATATAGCCACCAAAGTCACAATACTTAGTCAGCACCTCATAGCATCATACATGCCATGAAGTATTCAAATCCATCTGTGGTTCTCAAGGTTTTTGTCATCCCTTGTAAGACAAAATATATTATATACAAAAATAATTGTAACATATAATAAGGTAAAGATAAAAAAAGTATTTTTGCAAAAAATTGTAAAAATTTGTATAAAAACACTGTTTTTGCTCTAAATTATAAATAAAAATAAGTGTTTTAACAAAGCTGTAAAAGGGAATTTGTCTAAAGCTTAAAAGAGAAAAGTTAACCAAAGAAGATTTGAACACAGATTTTAAAGGGAAATTACCAATAAGCCATATGGCATTGGAGAAAAAAATGGGTGAAAATCAATCAATAATTCCTTCACAGGCCTTTGGATTTTCTTCAAAATTTCAGAGTATGTAGATCTTGATTTGCTGAACATTATTCCAATTTACACTTCACCTCTATCTGTTGCAGTTTTTGAAATAAAAAGTATGCATTTTCCCATAGGGTCCAATGTTAAACTAAGTTCCCCACTGGCGGCCATGTTGGATGCCGAATCGGCAACAAAGTAACAACACTTAGTCAGCACCTCATAAGTAACATTCATGCAATGTTTGGTTTAAATCCATTCAGTGGTTCTCCAGAAGAAGATCTTTGTATGCATTTTTCCATAGGGTCCAACGTTAAACTAAGTTCCCCGCTGACCGCCATGTTTGATGACGGATCGGAAACAAAGTAACAACACTTGGTCAGCACCTCATAAGTATCATTCATGCCAAGTTTGGTTTTAATCCATTCAGTGGTTCTCCAGAAGGAGATCTTTGTATGCATTTTCCCACAGGGTCCAATGTCAAACTAAAGCCCCTCTTACACTACACCGTATAACGCAAACGAACGCCGAACGTATAAAAATAAATTATATCCGTTCGTCGCCGTCCATATACGTTTTTCGTCCGTTCTTTATCCGGTGAATACGGTACAAGTACGGTGATGTCCGTTTTGTACGGTGAAAAATTTTGAACATGTTCTAAACTTGGAACGGACATATACCGCACAAAATGTCCGTTGAATGCACGGTAGGTTTACGTTTTGTTCGGTTCTCATGCGTTGCATATGCGTTATTCATTCGTTACTTGTCCGTCTTTCATCCGTTCATGTACGGTAGATTAAATAGGTGAAACGGACTTTTACCGAAGAGATAACGGATAAACCTTTGGAGGTCCGGACTTGCAGCAGAAATCAACCGGACGAGCACCGAATTTATATAAAAAAATAAATGTTGTGCAATGACCAAAATAAAATGTTATAAGATAATAAGAATCGCAAAAGGAGATAATAAGCACAAAGCATAAGATAAAAAAAAAATAATTAAATTAGAGGATGACATGCCCCCGCGCAAGGTAGAATAATTCTAGGATTTCTTAATAATATTTGTGTCTGTAAGATACATATGATGCCCCCGATAAACACATGTTACGCTAGGTTGCACAGATAAACTATGTACCCTCTATTACTGAATCACCAAAACAATAAAAGCTTAACAATGTATATTTTTGAAAAAAAAAAGAAAGAACCGAAATCAAAATACATACCACATGCACATCTTCAATATAGGTACAAATGATCTGCAAAATAAATACTTCCTAGCATTAAAACTGTAGGAGGAGTTGCGCGGACAAACTATGTACCTTCTATGAAAAAT
>MJUU01032049.1:0-16554 GCA_002080025.1 Modiolus philippinarum | reverse complement strand
ATACCAAGTTTGAAGACTTTGTGTTATTTCGTTCACAAGATATCAGTCGGAAACCCTAAAATTCGCAAAATTTCAAAGTTTCAAGGGGCATAACTCCAAAACCCCTTGGACCTGTAAACCCAAAACCGAACTTGACCTGAGTTTTGTGGTAAGCAACTTGCATACCAAGTTTGAAGACCTGGTGTTATTTCGTTCACAAGTTATCAGTCGGAAACCTTAGGGGGACGGACGGACGGACACACGACTGAAGATATCACATTATACATCGCCATTTCGTGTGGCGTGGTATAAAAAAATTACAAGATGAAAAATAGAGCAGTGCTCAAGGTCCCCCGCCTTAGAGTTGTATGTTAGAGGAATGGAGTTTTTTTTACCTGTTGCCAGCTTTGAGTGCAATATCCTCAAAAACTGAAAGATACAACAAAAATTTGTTGGCATTGTCATGAAAGCATTCAAGGAAAGGAATCCAACGAGGAAAAATCCCATCGCATTGGATAAAAATTTTTAAAAAAATTTTTTGGCACCCCCCCAACACCTTTGACCCCAATTATCTTGAAAACGGTAAGAGATACCAGAAATCTGTTGGCCTTATGTATTCATTGAGAGGAATCTAATGGAAAAAATCCCATCGAAATTGGATAAAAAATAAAAATTTCCCACACGGACCAAATTTTGGTGCAATAAATTTTATTTTTAGAAATTGTGACCTTGACCTTTGAGCTACTGACCCCAAAATCAATAGGGTTCTTGCCCTTCCCTATTCCTTCAATCTGTATAAGTTTTGTTTCAATCGGGCAAGGGATACTCAAGTTATCATCCGGAAACGACATCTGGAATGACGGAATGACGGAAAGGCGAATTCTATAGTCCCCCGCTTTCGCGAAAGGCGGGGGACAAAAATCCCTGAAAATATGCATACCCATATTCATGTCCTTGCTATATATATTAAATTTCATGAAATTCCGTTAAACAGTTAAGAGAAGTTGCGCTTACAAGCATACGGTCATTTAATTTCGAAGTTCAAAGGACGTAACACCTGGACAAATTGTAGGATAAAACTCCTAGACAATATACACATCTACCTATTGTGTCTTACTACATACAAGTTTTCATAACATTCAGTTAAACAGCTAATGAGGAGTTACGATTAATTATCTGGTAGCCGAAACTGCAGTATATCACCATTTCAATAGCCGAATTTTCAAATCGAAATCCGATAAAAAAAAACAATATTTTACATAATTAGAAAAAAATCAATTTTAGCCCCTCCGACCCCTTAAAACTTAAACACGGTAAGAGCTACGACACGACACATCAGTTGGCATACTACCGAAAGCTCACAACAAGAGGAATCAAAAGATAAAATGCCTTCGAAAAATACAAATTTTAGGTAATCTAAACATTTGCAATTTGGAAAAAAAAAAAGAATTTTGAGGTGCCCATCTATCTCATGAACAGTAAATACGTGAAATCTGTTGACATACCCAAGATCGGAAATTAATTCAGGAGCATACTGAAAAAAACATAAAAATCTAATAAATAATAAATATTCTGTAGCCAAATATATGAAAACACGTAATTGGGCATGGCTAACAAAAACCGATATCAGCCATCTTTTTGTACCCAATAACATTGTTAACATTCATAAGGATTGATCAAATGGAACTTAAGTCATTGGCCAACACAAATATGTCTACATATGGCGACAACATCCAAGACGACTACAACGATTAAATCAAATTAAAACGACCATACCATAATACGACCTCAATGTTTTGTCGTAAAAAAAATTATGGTAAGGTCAGGAAAACGCTTATTTGACCTCTACTTAAAAGGTAAAGCTCACATGAAAGTGACTCTGGTAGTCAACACATCTTGTCAGGATGAAAGACTCACATTCCCAAAGTCTAATCAAAAGACAATAACGGGCTACGCCTGAGCGCAGCATGAAACGACCGTAGCATGTCGACCACTGAAATTTGAACAAGTGTAAACTAAAATGAATGTGGACAAAGTAATTTGCTGGACACAATAAGGACATTGACACATTAATTAACTGGTCTTAAACTAGTGAAAATAAAAATTAGCCCTTTTAATCCCTTATTTACAGGATATCCAAAGAGCTAAGCAAAATCTGTAGACTTACCAACTAAACGCTTACAAGAGAAATCAAAGGAAAAAACTCGGATTGAAATCCAATGAAAAATAAAGATTTCACATATTTTGAAATATTGCAGTTTGGCCCCTTAGACCCCTTATAGCTTGGAAACTGTAAGAGATACGTCAAATCTGTTGGCATACTACTGAAAGCTTGCAATGAGGGGAATCAAAAGCAAAAAATACCATCAAAATCTGATGTAAAATAAAGATTTCACATATTTCTAAACATAGAAAGCAGACACAGCCTGGAAAGCTCACTTCGTTGCACAGCACGGTCACAAATCAAACATGTCAGTTAACAGGAATAGACAACAATTATTTTGTTAACAGATTTATTTATATGTAAAATTAATGTCAGGGACTGCATTCAAAGCAATCATTGCAGCTGTCATTCCAAAGTGCATTATGCTTACCAATATGTTAATGTGGGGCAAGTCAGTAAGCGGGAATAGACTTTAACCATTCTACTTAACTAAGTCACACATGCGTAAAATGTAGGTCAGAGACAGCATCCGAAGCAGGCATTGTAGTAGTCATCCCAAAATGCATCATGCAAACAAATATGTTTGATGTGGGGCATATCAGTAAGCGGGAATGGACTTTAACCATTCTCCCTAACCAAGTCGCTCATACGTAAAATGTAGGTCAGATACAGCATCCGATTCATGCATTGTTGTTGTCATCCCAAAATGCATCACACATATCAGTATGGTTGATTTAAGCAGTCTCAGTAAGCGGGAATGGTCTTTAACCATTCTACCTAACCAAGTCGCTCATACGTAAAATGTAGGTCAGAGACAGCATCCGAAGCATGCATTGTTGTGGTCATCCCAAAATGCATCATACATACCAGTATGGTTGATGTGGGCCATGTCAGTAAGCGGGAATGGACTATAACCATTCAACCTAACCAAGTCGTTCATGCGTAAAATGTAGGTCAGAGACAGCATCCAAACATGCATTGTTATTGTCATCCCAAAATGCATTATACATACCAATATGGTTGATGTGGGTCATGTCAGTAAGCGGGAATGGTCTTTAACCATTCTACATAACCATGTCGCTCATGCGTAAAATTTAGGTCAGAGACAGCTTCCGAAGCATGTATTCCAGTGGTCATCCCAAAATGCATCAGGCATACCAATATGGTTGATGTGGGGTATGTCAGTAAACAGGAATTGACCTTAACCATTCTGACGCTAGTGGTATCACATAAGCCCCCTCACTTCATGAGGTGAGCTAAAAATTGCAATTTTGGCCCTTTTGACCCCTTATAGCCCGGAAACAATAAGAGCTGTGCCAAATATGTTTACATATTACTGAAAGCCTACAGTGAGAGGAATCTAAAGAAAAAAAAATCCCATTGAAATCAGATGAAAAATAAAAATTTTAGTAATGGGCCCCTCATAGCTTGAAAAGGATACAAGTTATACAAAATCTGATGGTGCAAGCCTATGTTAATTTGTCATAAGGAATCCATTATCCATTGCAAAAAACTGCATCAAAATCGGACTAAAAATTAAAAAAATAAAATTTTTGAAATTCGCCCCTTTTGGTTCCCATTTATCCCATGAACGGTATATACCACATGAAAACCACAGATTGTAAATTTTATTAGGAGTACACTGAAAGAAACGCCATCAAATTCTGATAAATACTAAACATTCTACAGTCAAATATGTGAAAACACCAAATTTAACCTTTTTTGGGCCAATAAATTCTGAAATGGGTGTGTCATCCCCAAAGAAAAAAACGATTCTCAAGAATGTGCCAAGAAACATCATACTTAAATTTGAAAACAATCCGTCAAAATACCTAATTAAACCCCTTCTTGGTGCCATTTTTGCCATCTGAAACGGGATGGGGACAGGCCTAGCGAAATTGAAACCCGGTCTTAAGCATGTGCAAGTAAACATCATATTAAAATTTGAAAATGATCCGTACACTAGAACAAAAGTTATGCTGTCCACAGACACAAAAATACCCAATTTTATCCCTTTTTGACCCATTTTTCTAAAATGGGCGAAGCAAGGAACACAAAATTAAAACCTGGGCTTAAGCATTTGCCAACAAACATCACAATAAAATTTGATAACAATCCGTCAACTAGAGCCAAAGTTATGCTGACCACAGACGCCGACGCCGACGCCTGCGCCATACCATAATACGACCGCAAAATTTTTGCGGTCGCATAAAAAGGCTATGACCCGGACACGACTGCGTGAGATTAAGAGATGACAGAATGAGAAGAACAATAATATGTCTCTCTTCGTTTAAGGGGGAGACGTAATAAAAGATAAAGTCTGGCTGACAGATGCAGTGATAGATACAGGAAAAATATTATGACAACTCTTGAGCGGTCTATGATTAAAATTGATCAACAAACCACATTGACAACCATTTGAAGTCCAATAGCTTTCTGAACTTGTGTTTTAAGACTATCAAAATTGAACTGACCTCCAAGCGAATGTCATATCCATAAGCCGAATCTCTGGATAAATCGATGGTACACATTATTCCATTTTTAAACTTGATTGTGACAATTGCAGTGTCAGGTTGCTTGGCAGGTTTTAATAATGGGTCATGTATGTGTCCTATGGTATACACGGACTCCGGCAACTGTCCACCAGTCATCCACACCAACATATCAATATCATGTACACCCAAGTCTGACACTATATTACAACCCTCAGAATCTGAAAAGAATCATTTTACAAGATATACTTAACAACAAAAGAAACGCACCACTAACGTGTATTTCTATGAACCTTAAAATTCAACAGCAAATATCTCTTCAAATACTTGCTGGAATAACTTGAAATTTTTACACATCGTTTCTCTTATCAAGAAGTCAAACTTGTGAAAAAAATTAAACTTTTTTGAATTCTGAATTTCATTTTCTCAAAAAAATAAACACTTTCACCCCAAAATGCAAAAATTGTTGAGAACGATGAATTTTGAACCTTTTGTGCTCCTGCCTGTAAGATTTGGTAAAACTGTTTTTTGTAACTTTTGACAATTCAACTTCCTAACAAGTTCAGTCTGAGGAAAACAATTCTTTGACTTTTGAAAATGGCAATTTTTTTGACAAAATTGACTTGCTTGTTCTAGATATTTGAAATTTAATAAATACATAAAAAGGTTGATATGGCTAAAATACCGTTTAAGTGGTTATTTTCGCGAGGACTTAATTTTCGCTTTATTCGCAGTTTTTCTGGTGTCGAGAAAATTGCATACCGCGGAATATAATTTATACGAGACTTTGTACAGTAAATGACAAGAATTCGCGAATATTTCAGTCCTGCAAAAATAAAATCAAACAATTTTTAAAGAAATCGCGAAATTTGCGACCCGCGAAAAAAACTAACACCTTAATGGTATCTAGGAAGCTAGACGATATTAAAGATTGGTGCGTTTCTTGTGTTCAGTATAAAATAAAAATCAAATAATAATAAAGGACAAGGTGCGATAAGAGGTTGATTTGGCCCAAGATTCCAGTGAATTTCTAAGTTGCACCTCAAGATTTTCTTTCATGTTCGTTTCAAAGTTGAGATCCCATTTACAGAAATAATACAAAATTTAGAACCAAGGACGTCACAATAGGTACAGTTCTGACGACATGAAAAGGCTACTTTGGAGCATTTTCTTAGAAATATACCGAATTTGGTAGATTTTCGAACATATTTCCTTACAGGAAGCATCGAGTACATTCAAGAACCAATTAGATAATTTACCAACTTATTGGTTCAAGTGAATTGAACCTCTCATATAAATATTTTTGAGGTTCTTGCATGTGCTCTATATTTCCTATACAGAAAAAGTAATCAAAATTGGTCAAATTTGTCATTTTTCGACAAAATTTTCAATTTGTCCCTTCTTCTACACTCGAAAACTCAGTAATCATACATCAATGTTTGAGAAATGCTACTGTTTACTGAAAAGCCATCCCCATAGAACATTTCAATGAGAAATTTCTGTGAATTCAACCAAGTTTATTTTTAAGGCCAAATAAGGCCCTTATCGCCCCTTACTCCTTTGTTAAAACTTAAATTCTATTAGAACGTTTATTCCATAGAAAATGAGGAAGAAAAACTTGCTACAACGGTTTACGATAAGCCTGTCGACGGCCACATTTAAAGTGACATTATTACATTGTTGAAAACCCTAACATCCATAAATCCGAGATTTGGCATTTTAAAATGAGGAAATTGCTATTTTTGTAATGAAATCTCTTTTAAAAATCTGAAGGAATCAACCAAACCATGCTAAATCATAGGCTAACAGGAGCCTGTATCACTCACCTGGCTACAGGCTATATTTATAAGATACAGCAACTGTTTTTTTCATTAGATGAGGCAGTTGGAAATAACAGTATGAACGCTCGCCAGACCCAGGATTATTTTGCAAAGGAAAGGCTAATAATTTCACAATTTTATATAGACATATTGCACATAAGAAGACAAGAGGCTCGGAATATGACCCTGTATTGCTCACCTAAAAAAATGTTTCTATAAGCCATGCCTATGCTGATGACCAAAAATATTTTTTTTTCAATGAGGCGCAATGTTAGGCTATGCTCTCCACTCAGGCAGCCATGCTTTGTCAATTACAATTGAAATAAGTTAAGGACATTCCACACATTATTCTAATGCATTTTACTTATATTTGCATCAATGGTTTCAGAGAAGTGCTGAACGTGGTGATTTTCTAATAGGGTTCAAGGTTAAACTATGTTCAGCGCTGTTGGCCATGTTTTTTATAAGCTTAGAACAAAATGATCAATTTTTGTAAAGAACCTCACAAACATCGTTCCTGTAAGTTTGGTTGAATTTGCCTGACATGTTTAAGAGCAGAAGATGAAAAATATGATTTGCATAAGGGTCAAATGATAAACTTAGGCCCAGCGCCGGCGGCCGTTTTGTTGGATAGAAAGGAGCAATCTTTATAAATAACAAAATACCGAAGATACTGTTAGTTTAGTTTCTGTGTATGTTCATTTCGACAAGGTATGTTACTTCGGTGAAGATCGAATCAATTTGGAAGTCCATATACCGAAATACGTGTAAAAGCTGATTGAGAACAAATCTAAAGAGCTATGCATGAGGGAGATACTCCCTAGTTTTAAACAAATTTTAGTAAAATTCAGATATTGGAAGTTTCAAAAGGACCTTCAATTCATCATTCTTGTCAAGTTTGGTTGAATTTGCTTCAGTTATTACGAAGGAAAAGATGAAAATGAGATATCCCATAGGCAATGTTAAACTATATTCCGCGCTGGTGGCTATGTTTTTTATCGGATCTGAACGAAATGAGCTACAAGTATTTTGAAAAAAAAACCTTCAAAACATCATTCCCGTAAAGTTTCGTTGAATTTGTTGTATTGGTTTCAGAGGAGAAGATGAAAATGTGATTTTCCCATAGGGTCCAATTTAAAAACTATGTTCCGCGCTGGCAGTCACATTTTTATTGGACAGGAACGAAATGAGCAATCTTTGTAAATGATCTTCCGTACATCATCACTGTACAGTTTCATTTAATTTACTTAAGTGGTTTCAGAGGAGAAGATGAAAATGTGATTTTCCCATAGAGTCGAATGTTAAACTAGGTTCCGTGACAGCGGCCGTGTTTTTTGTCGGATTGGAACGAAATGAGCAATCTTTGTAAATAACCCTCCATACACAATTCCTGTAAAAATTGTTGAAATTTCCATAGTTGTTTCAGAGGAAAAGATGAAAATGTAATTTTCCTCCATAGGGTCCAATGTTAAACCTAGATTCCGCACTGGTGGCCATGTTTTTTGTTGGTTAGAAACGAAATGAACATCCAGACAACCTTCTTGTCTTGTAAATGAACAAATAAAGGTATATGGAGTAAATGTACATGGGACAAAAACCCTATAAATACATGGTAAGATTAAGCAAATGGAACAATGCTAACATTGTTGTTCTTCACCATAAGACCTTCAATAAAGAGCAAACACTCTTACCTCACAGTAAGCTCAAAACGGCCTCTAGTACCGGTTTGAGCGGAATTAACTTGTGTGTAAAGTTTGGATGAATTTGCCTCAGTTATTCGAAAGGAGAATATAAAAATGTGATTTCCCATAGAGTCAAGTGTTAAACTACATTCCTCGCTGGCGGCAATGTTTTTTGTCGGATCTTAATGAAATAAACATACCTTGTGAAGTCCTTCTATTCATCATTCCTGTAAAGCTGAGTTGAATTTGCTTCAGCGGTCCAAGAGGAGAAGACAATATTTTTCCCAAAGGATCCAATGTTAAACATAAGTTCCGCGCAGGCGGCTATGTGTTTCAAAGGATCAAAATGAAACGAGCAATATTTGTTAAGGAACTTCCATATATCAGTGTTCCATGTTTCCGTGGCATTAGCAAAACAGCAAAAATTATATTTTTGTTAATTCCGTTACAACATCCTATATATGTAATTTATTTCCTGATACTTTTTTTATTCTACTTGTTGCTATCAAAAGTATTACTTTTACTTTTCTTTTGTCTGAGATCATAGTTCATATTTTTTCTCATATGTCGTCACAACTAATCAAAAGGCCAGATTCTTCATATGTCAACGGTCACTCCCACAAATTCCTAAACGAAACAAAAGATGTCACTCTATGATCAAAGCGACCACCAGACTAATCAAATAGGTGATGTAATGCCTCGTTTTTATTTTATGTTCCTCGGGATTATGTCAAATTTACAAAAAAAATTCCAGGAAATACAGAATATTCAAAATTAATTATAAGTTATATTAAAACTTACCTGTGTTCAGTAAGAAATCATATGATGGCTTTGGTGAATCTCTATTAGTAAGTTTTATCAGCTGAATATTCCCTATTGAACCATTTTGAGTAGCTTTCCATATATCTTGAAATAGTGGGTCAAACCGCCTTCAATGTATGAAAAAATATATACAAAATAAAAGGTTATGCTAAGCACAGCATGATACGACCACAACATGTCGATCCTTGAAATTTGAATAAGTATAAGTTATAGTGAATGTGGACACAGTAAAGACATTGACACAGAAATTATATAATAAGGAGCTTGACACAACAATGAGCTGGGAACAATTTAAGGAGCAAATAAAAAAGCCCTTTTGATACCTTAAAGCTAGGAAACGGTAATAGCTACGCAAAATTCGTTGACTCACACAACTGAAATCCAACGAAATTAAAAAAAAAAATTCCGACATAATTTGAAAAATTGCAATTTTGGCCTTTTTGACCCCTACAGCTCTGTAACGGTGAGAGCTAAGCAAAATCTGTTGACATATTACTGAAAACTTACAATGAGGGGAAAAATCCAACCAAGTCTGATGAATAATAAAGATTTTATATATTTTGAAAAAATGGAATGATGGCTTATTTACCATCAAATGCAAATGACATTAACCAATGAGCTACTGAGCAACACATATCCTTCACTTACCGTGTGACGGGTGCTGTTAACAGAGCAGGACATGCTTACCCTTCCGGAGCACCTGATGTCACTCTCAGTTTCACTGGAGTTCAAACTGTGAGTGCCTTTGTTTTGCATGTTGTGATTTCTGTTTCTGTGCTTTGTATCTGTCTAACGTCATTGTGTGTGTCTGGCACCATTGTTTTCTGTGTTCTCGTTTTGGCCATGTCTTTGGACTTCGATTTTTGTGTATTTCCCTCCTTTGTTCCTTCGGTATTCTACTGCCGTTGTTACCCCCTCTTATCTCGGTAACGACAAGAGCTATGCAAAATTCGTTGACATACTTTCGAAAGCTTGTAATAAGAGGAATCCAAAGCAAAAGATCCCATCAAATCTGATAATAAACAGCTGCGCCAAGAGCGCATGATACCCCATTTTTAAAGTAAACTGATTTAATGATTCTTGAAATTAAAAACTCCATCTGATCAAATTTGACAAAGAACTTCTGGCATGTATCAATTATTTCATCTTATCTTAAAGATTAAAATATGCACGAGATAGAAAGAAAATGGGGTAAATGTCAAGGAGACAACATCCCATATCTAGATTAAAACGACCCAAAACAAAGCATCTAAGGGTCACCGTACAATCTTCAACGCAGTGAAGAACCTCACACCATATAGCAAGCCCTAAATGGCCCCAAAAAATAAAAAAGGGAATAAACCAATGGAAACGAACCACATCCAATAACCCGAATATCAAGAAACAAAAAATTTATAAGAAGAAAAGGACAAGCCGATGACCACCATATTCCTGATTCCTGATAACAATAACTATAAATACCTTTGATACGAGGTTACTAAAACTCTGTTATTTCTCTCGGCAGTTTCATAACATTGCTTGATTTGCTCATACGAATCTCCCGTTGGTTTTTCTGTCATCACATGCTTCCCTGTTGGAACATCAAGTTTTAATCTTATTATTGAATACTGTTTACAATCTTCCTTGACTTCATACAATTATCTTTCTTTATTGATATAGAGCGGCAACTAAAAGTTTAAAATTTCAAATTTAACCAACCACCCTGACACACGTCTAAATTATACCTAATAATGAAGGAAATGATATGACCCTTTTGTTTTAACTGGTCGTATACGTGGAATATGGTGCTAATATTTAGAATCTAATGTCAAAGGTCAAATCTTCAAAATTAACTTTCAGGCATATTTCAAACGTTTCAAAGAATATCTCAAAATATTCTTAAATAATTACTTTAACTATCGTTGATTATGTCACTTGAGATGTTCTATGATAGAACTAAAAACAAAACTCAAGAACAATAACCCCTCCGCAATATGAATTACGTCCCTTTTCTCCTAAATTAAAGAAATTTTTCACTAATCGAAAATTAAAAAACAAAGTTAATATTCAAGCATAGGTAATAGTACAAAAACAAGAGCTGGCGCCGAATGGCAGCCTGATATACCCCCGCTCATTGAACCCTGAATCAATGTGGCAAGTTCAAATTTAATTGTATAGGGACACAATACAAGTATAAACACAATGATATAATCCTAGTAACCAACAAATTCAACGATTACTGTCTGCGCAACAATTGAATCTGCCTTTCATTTTCAAAAGAAAATGTGACGAAAATTTCTATATATCGTACAACAATGAAAAACAATGAAGTGCTTATCACATAACCTGGAATTCCCAATACACGATAGATTTGACCATAAGGAAGCTCTGTGCAAAACAACAATTGAATCCCGTTTACAGTTTCAGACAAAAATGTAACGAAAAATGCCATATGTTGTACAGCAATGAAGAACTATGACATACCGGCAAACAGGAACTGCTTAAGATGTAACCTTGAAATCCGAATACACAATAGATTGGACCACAAGGAAGCTCTGTGCAAAACAAAAATTGAATCCCACTTACAGTTTTAGAAAAAATTGTGACGAAAAATTCCATGTATTGTACAACTATGACGTGTCAGCAAACAGAAAATGCTTCCTGCTTAACCTTGAAATCCTAATACACGATAGATTGGACCATAAGGAAGCTCTGCGCAAAACAACAATTGAATCCCACTTACGGTTTCAGAAAAAAATTGTGACGAAAAATTCCATATATTGTACAACATTGAAAAACAATGACGTCTCGGCAAACAGGAAGTGTTCATGGCGTAACCTTGAAATCCGAATACACAATAGATTGGGCCATAAGGAAGCTCTGTGCATAACAACAATTGAATCCCACTTACAGTTTCAGAAAAAAATTGTGACAAAAAATTCCATATATTGTACAACAATGAAAAACAATGACGTCTCGGCAAACAGGAAGTGCTTATGGCCTAACCTTGAAATCCTAATACACGATAGATTGGACCATAAGGAAGCTCTGTGCAATACAACAATTGAATCTCACTTACAGTTTCAGAAAAAAATGTGACAAAAAATTCCGTATATTGTATAACAATGAAAAACAATGACGCCTCAGTAAACAGGAAGTGCTTAGGGCGTTACCTTGAAATCCGAATACACGATAGATTTGACCATAAGGAAGATCTGCGCATAACAACAATTGAATATCTCTTACAGTTTCAGAAAAAGTGTGACGAAAAATTCCATATGCTGTACTTATGCGGTAACCTTGAAATCTGTATATACCCATCAGACCATCATGAGAAAGCTTTTGCCATAATATGATTTCATTCTGTAAAGTAGTTGCTGAGAAAAGTGTGGTTACGGACAGACGAACGGACGAACGAACGAACGATCAGAGGTAAACCAGTATACCCCCACTACTATGTAGCGGGGGTATAAGTCATTTACATCCATTAATCGAAATACCTTGTTAAGACAACTTATGGGAGTCATTTTTTAAAATCCTTTTATAACAAAGTATAACAAGAGCTGTCGCAGAAGGGCAGCCAGATATACCCCCGCTCATTGAACCCTGAATCATATGATAAGTGCAAATTTACGTGGGTGTGGACACAGTACGGCTAAATGATATAATCCTCAAATAAAAGAAAATGTGTCCATGGGACATGGATGCCCCCGCCAGATATATATCGGCAAACAGCAAGTAGATGAGTAACGGAATTTTAAAGGGGAGACACGGTACACAAATATCAAATTATTACTGCATACACAAGCTGAGAAATCCTTGACAGAATAATAACAAGTAATAACTGAGTTCGCAGAGAGAAACACTTAAATCTTCCAAAACGAACTCCCATATCGGATTTCTGAGCATAACGAGACCCCTTTAAACTAGAGGCTCACATGAGCCTGTATCGCTCACCTGGTCACTGGTTTTATTCATTGTCACCTATAGACCACCCATTCATACTATAATTAAATCAGTTCAGCAGATGTTAGTTTTCATTTTTGGATGAGGTACAAACTAAAAATTACATACTTTGGAAGAGATCACCCAAAGATAATTGTAACCAAGGAGAAGACATTTGATTGCATTTCCCATAGAGTCCCTATGATAAACTATGTTCCACGCTGGCGGCCATCTTGGATGAGGTTAGAACGTAAAGATCACAAACTTTAAAGGGGACCACCCATTTTTTATTGTGACCAAGTTTGGTTCAATTTGGCCTGGTAGTTTCAGAGGAGAAGATCTTTGGATGCATTTCCCATACGTTCCCTATGTTAAACTATGTTCCCTGCTGGCAGCCATCTTGAATGAGGTATGAACATAAAAATCACAAACTTTGAAGGAAAACATCTAAAGACTATTGTTACCAAGTTTGGTTCCAATGGGCTCAGTGGATTCAGAGGATAAGACATTTGAATGCATTTCCCATAGGGTCCCTACGTTAAAACTGTGCTCCACGCTGGCAGCCATCTTGGATGAGGTACAAACGCAAAAATCATAAACTCTAAAGGGGACCACCCAAGGACTATTGTGACAAAATTTGGTCCCCATTGGCTCAGTGGTTTCAGAAGAGAGGATCTTTGAGTGCATTTCCCATGGGGTCCTATGTTAAACTATCTTCCCCGCTGGTGGCCATTTTGGATATGATGCGAACCTGCTGGACATATGTAGAAATTGTAGTTCTTGAAAACCTCAACACTTTTGCAATTCACATTTAACCTTTATCTCAAACAGTTTTTGAAATAAAAGTAAAAACGTTCAAAAATTGTGAAAATTCAAAGAAAAAGCGGCAATAACTCCTATGTGGGTTGTCAGATTTTCTTCAAAATTGCAGGATATGTAGATCTTACTATGCTGACAATTTGTATTATACAAACTCTTCTTTAATCTTCTATCATTTTCAATATATAAGACCAAAAGTAACGAAAAACTGAAAATTTTACGGAAAAGGGGCAATAACTCAAAGACGGGTAAACGGATATTCTCCAAAATTGCAGGGCAGGTAGATCTCATCATGCTGATCATTTTAACTCCGTCAGAATTTTGATATCTGTAATGATTTCGAGTAATTTGCAAAAAACAGCATTTTACCCCTATGTTCTATTTTTAGTAACAGCCGTCATGTTGTTTGGTCTACGGACATAAAAATCACAAACTTGAAAGAGCATACCCTTGTGATGATTCAGGCCAAGTTTGGTTAGTATTGGCCCAGTAGTTTCAGAGGAGAAGATCTTTGAATAAAAGTTAACGGACGTACGGACGGGCGGACAGACGACGGACGGACGGACGGACGGACGCCGAGTGATTGCAAAAGCTCACATGGCCTTTGGCCAGGTGAGCTAATAAGGGCTACGCAGAGCGCAGCATAATACGACCGCACCATGTCGACCACTGAAATTTGAAAAAAGTGTAATTTAGAGCAAATCTGGACACAGTAAAAAGCTTGACACAGTAATTAGATGGACACAAAAAAAGCTTGATACAGTAATAAGCTGGACCCAAAATAGTAAAAATAAAGCTTACAATGAGAATAATCCAAAGAAAAAATCCCATCAAAATCTTATGAAAAATAAGGATTTCGCATATTTCTTATAGTTGCAATCTTGGCCCCTCTGACCCCTTTTAGCTCGGAAATGATATGAGCTACGCCAAATCCACTGAATACTACTTATAGCTTACAATGAGAGGAACGCAAGGAATAAAATCCCATCAAATCTGATGAAAAATAAAGATTTCACATACATTGTATTTGTAATAATTTGTAATAATTGCAATTTTGGTCCCTTTGACCCCTTATAGCCCGGAAGCGGTAATAGATACATCAAATCTGTTGACATACTACTGAAAGCTTGCATTGAGAGGAATCCAAAGAAACAAATCCAATTAAAATCTTATCTAAAATAAAAGATTTCACATATTCCTAAAAACTGCGATTCTGGTCCCTTTGACCCCTTATAGCTCAGAAACGGAAAGAGCTACACCAAATCTGTTTACATACTACTGAACTGAAAGCTTACAATGAGAGGAATCTAAAGAAAAAAATCCCATTGAAATCCGATGAAAAATAAAAATTTTAGGTAATCCGTACGTTTGCAATTTCTGTTGACAAATCTGTTGACATAGCACTGAACAAAAAAGAAAAAAAATCCCATTAAAATCCGATAAAGATTTTACAAATTTGGAAAAAATGCAATTTGGCCCCTTGAACCCCTTGTAGCTCTGAAACGATAAGAGATACATGAAATCTGTTGACATACAACTGAAAACTTTGACAACAAGAGGAATCCAAAGAAAAAAAATCCCATCAAAACCCAATTAAATAAAAATTTTAGGCGATATGTGCATTTGCAATTTTGAACTTTTTGGCCCCTCATGGCTCCGAAAGGAAATACGTTATCAAAAATCAAATAGTTAAGCGCTATGTTAATTACTCATAAGGAACCCATTGCAAACGAGAGGCTCTCAAGAGCCTGTATCGCTCACATAGAATCTGGCTTACATTGACAGTCTTTGTTAACTGATTAAAATTAAACCATGGTTCTATTTTGCCAAGTGGTCTCAGCAGACAAGACCTTTGAAAATGTTTCAGTTGGGTTCAAGTTTGGTTTTTTCTTCTGCAGGGAACATCCAATAACTTGTGGCCAAGTTTGGTTCCAAGTGGCTAAGCCGTTGCAGTGAAAAAGATTTTTGAATGTGTTTTCCAATAGGGTCCAATGTTTAACTAGAAGTGTGTTTTGATACAAAATGAATGCCCTCCCCCCCAAAGTACGTAATGTTCTTTTAGTGATAAAAAAGTTTTATGTTGCCACTAGGTGGCCATTCATTTCAGCTAGACAATATGTACAACTAAAGCATGATGGTCAACAATCCTGTGAAGTTAAGTTGAAATCCTTTGAAAGATGTGGGAGAATTAGATTCACAAACTTAATTAAGCAAAATTCTAAGTCAAAAAGGGGCAAACCGCCTATAAAAATGGCCCATCAATCCAGCGTGACAATGTAACAAACTACGCATGATGGTCAACAACCCTGTGAAGTTTGGTTGAAATCCGATGAAAGATGTAAGAGAATTGGCGTCCACTAACTTAAATTCTAAGTCATCAATCCGGCGACATGATATGCACAACTACGTATGATGGTCAACAATCCTGTGAAATTTGGTTGAAATCCGATAAAAGATTTTGAAACAGAGACCTCATTATGTAAATGGCGGTCAACAAACAATTTTCCCGCCTTTTTTGGCAACCATTTTGAAAATGGCTGTCAGCAAATAATTTTCAACATAAGTTTTGAAGTTGCGGCATCAATACCTATTTGGAAACCATATTTCATTGAAATCAGACAACATTGAATTTTCCCGCCTTTTTTGGCGACCATTTTGAAAATGGGGGTCAACGAACAATTGTTAACTGTTTTGAAGTTGTGACATCAATACCTATTTGGCAACCAAATTTCATTGAAATCGGACAATGTTGAATTTTCCCGCCTTTTTTGGTGGCCATTTTGAAAATGGTGGTCAACGAACAATTAGTGTAAACATATTTTATTAATTAATTGTTACAAATAATATAAAGC
>MJUU01032048.1:83190-101806 GCA_002080025.1 Modiolus philippinarum | reverse complement strand
AAATTTTATATTTTCCGACAATGTACATATATTGTATATTTATTTGAAGACTTGCAATATCTAAATTAAGGAAAATTTTGTTAACACATTAGGAGTATCTCACTAGTGCATAGCTCTGTTTTTAGCTGAGTTTGGCTTTCCTATTTAGATCCTATTGGTAATATGGTCTTTATCAGATTTTACATATTTCGGTTAGTTGATTTCCAATTTTTTTTTAATTTGATCTGCACTGAAGAGACATCAGTTGTCGAATTGCGCATGTGTAGAAATTAAATTCACAGTAACTTCGGTATTTTGTTATTTGGTATCGGAAAGAAGTCTGTAATCAAGGTAATGATTGACAGTTGTTAGGAGTAACTATCATCTTTTGATAAAGATACCATCATATCCTCTTCAATAAAGTTTGTTTCAAGGCTGTACGACCAGAGGAACAGCTTCCTTAGACTACAACATGATATTAACGAACTACGGGTCAAAATAGCTACTAGTCGAGATGTAGGTTTAGTCGGGTTACCGACATTAGAGACAGCACTTAGACAGCATTTTCTTCGAGCACCACCTAAAACGACTATCGTGACTGCATCGCATGGCCCAAAACCACCGATTCCATTACATACGGCTGAAAAAAACGGGAAAAAACTCACTGAAATATTCTTTGAGGGACCAATGTCCTCAGAATTCTTGCAAGACCTTGTATGTACATGAAAGGGTAAATCCTACTGCAAGAAATCGTGTGTGATCTGCTCCGAACAATACCTCGCTTGTACCGATTTATGTGCATACCGGATCTAATGTATGCGAAAATGCACAAACCACTACAGATACTACAGTGAACACAAATGAGGAAAATGATAAGTGATTACCAGAAAGCATTTTATTTGTATACGTTGATTATGAAATAGATAAATAGATACAGTTCTTTGTTTGTTCCATTTGTTTTATTATGTATTCCATGCAATTGTGCTTACACAATACAGCATGTTTTACTTGACTGTGTTGATGTTGCCGACATACGTCGCACATTTTATACAGCCGATTCTCTTAAAGAATTATTTACAAACGTCGCAGGCGACAAAATTATTCAATTTTTAAAAGCTGTAAAAATGTATAGTAAAATATAAGTTTATATTATCCAATGTTTAAATTTCATTAAATCTGATCTATTTATCTTAAATTGTATAGCGTAGGATTTTATCTTTTAGAAGTTGTTTTATTTGTACATAGCCATACGTTTTATATGATAGTTTTAGTTATATATTCATAATATCATCAATAGTTCACGCCACGATATAGCTGAAATATTGCTTAAGTTGGCGTTAAACAACAAACAATCAATCAATTAATCTTGTTATGTAATGTCTGTATAGTTTCTTTGCAAGTGTCATGTTTGGCTTATATCATTGTTTTTATTATTATGTCACCCCAGACTTTGTCGGGGTGACATGTTGTTATTCTACATTTCTTCTGATTATTATTATTCTTTTTTTTTTCTTCTTCCAATAATTCTTGTCCGAGCAATTATTTTGAAATGGCTGCATAAAATGATTTCAAACTTTGCACAAAGTTGGAACACCACCTGAAGTTGTATGCTGTGCGTTAAAAATTTTCAAAATGGCCGCCATTTCCAAGATGGCCGCCGAATTACGTCAAAATTTAAACGTTGTCAGATTTCAACGAAAATCTATTTCTAGGTAGATTTTGAGGCTGCGAATAAGATGGAATCATCGAATTAGTTGTCTGTGTTTGACATCGGCTATTGCTCGCAATTACAAATCTAGTTTTTTTTGTTTATTTTGTGGTATGTGTATGTCCAGTCGGATTAGGGACGTTAAACCTCGGCCCCGGGTAATGGTGAAGTCATGCATCTGCACGCTAAAGATCCCTTAGTAGCAGCAGTCCTGTTTTGGGTTGTGTTCGTTAAGATAGTGTGTAAGCCGCAAGAAAGGTAACATTTCCCAAATATAATTGGTTTTGGCATAATATTAATATGATATCTTTTTTAGTGCCAATCTTATATCATTTTCCTGACTTATATCTGCTTTTACATTTTCTATTAGATTATGACAACGTTCGCTATAGTCAATTTCCAAGGCTTAGAATTTTATCAGCGATATTGATATGCCATCTTAGGCTCTCACTCTCCTAGTATGCAGTTCTGTATTAGCTACTATATTTGGTCTCTTGTTATACTTCTAAAGCATTCATGTCATTTTGTTCTTTTCTTTTACCTCTAAATTATTGCAAGTCATTTATGCATTTATAGATGAATCATGGAAGTTAACAGGTAAATATAAGTTTATAAATTATATGAATTTAAAAAAAAAACAAGATTTTGTTAGGACACGAGCTTCAAAATATGTGCATTCTTTAAAAACATCATATGTCTTATTTCACAACTTTAATTTTTAGCTTTGAAATCAGGAACACCTTCAAGCAGAAATTTGACAAAAATATATCTTACTTTTAGGATTTTGTCAATAAAAATTATGCAATTAAACATAAATTACATATCAAATAACAAACATCAGTAGAAAACTGTTTTAATTAAATGTAATTTAACTTTCTGCACATCTAAGTTTGCCATCAGTGACCCCCCTATTTTACAATAGCGGTTCTAAAATATTCAATGTAACTTTGGGATTTATAAATATTTTCAACATTTTACCTTTTGTATGCCTTTTTGATACTTTATTCTATCGGAAAACCACATATTGAAATGTTTTAAATGTTTTGAACTATCTTGCTGATTATCCGGATCATGAACTTTGACCCAATTTCCTGAAAAACTGGTACCACAATTTTGATTGACAACATCCGTAATCTGAAAGAAGAGGTTCTAAAGTTTCCAAAGATATATAATTCATCCGTATAGTATTTTTGACCATTAAATTTTAGAAAAATTGGGTTTGGTCACTGAACCAAAACTTAAGAACCTCTTTTTTAGCGTGCTGATACATGACTTCACCAATACCCGGGGCCGTGGTTTAACGTCCCTAATCCGACTGGACATACACATACCACAAAAAAAACTAGATTTGCAATTGAAAGCAATAGCCGATGTCACGAAGACAACTAATTCGATGATTCCATCTTATTCGCAGCCTCAAAATCGACCTAGACACAGATTTTCGTTGAAATCTGACAACGTTGAAATTTTGACATAATTTGGCGGCCATCTTGGAAATGGCAGCCATTTTGAAAATTTTTAACGCACAGCTTACAACTTCAGGTGGTGTTCCAACTTTTTGCAAAGTTTGGAATCATTTTATGCAGCCATTTTAAAATAATTGCTCTGACAAGAATTATTGGAAGAAGAATAAAAAAGAATAATAATAATCAGAAGAGACGTAGAATAACAACATGTCACCCGGAAAAGTCAGGGATGACATAATAATAAAAACAATGATATAAGCCAAATTACTTATCATTTTACTCATTTGTGTTCACTGTTACGTAGTATCTGTAGTGGTTTGTGTATTTTTGCATACATTAGATCCGGTATGCACATAAATCGGTACAAATAATTAAATACCGAAGTTACTGTGAATTTATTTTCTGCATATGCACATTTCGACAACTTATGTCTCTTCAGTGTAGATAAAATCTAAACGTTTGGAAGACAATAAACTCAAAACATATTAAAAACCGAGAGAGCACAAATAACCAATAAGATCTAAATGTAAAGCCAAAATCAGCTAAGGACAGAGCTTTGCCTGAGGGAGATACTCATTAGTTTTCAACAACATTTACATAAATTTAGATATTGTAAGGTTCCAAATAGAATTGGCTTTCGGGTCAGTACCGAAGTACTGACTACTGGGCTGGTGAATACCCTCGGGGACTAACAGTCCACCAGCAGAGGCATCGACCCAGTGGTAACAAATAACTAAATACCGAAGTTACTGTGAATTTATTTTCTTCATATGTGCATTTCGACAACTTATGTCTCTTCAGTGCAGATAAAATCTAAACGGATTAACCCTTTTATGTACATACAAGATCTTGCAGGAATTCTGTGGACATTGGTCCCTCAAAGAATATCGGTTTCAGTAAGTTTTTTTCCCGTTTTTTTTTTCAGCCGTATTCAATATGTAATGGAATCGGTGGTTTTGGGCCATGCAATGCAGTCCAGATAGTCGTTTTAGGTGAGGCCTGAAGAAAATGCTGTCTAAGTGCTGTCTCTAATGTCGGTAACCCGACTAAACCTACATCTCGACTAGTAGCTATTTTGACCCGTAGTTCGTTAATATCATGTTGTAGTCTAAGGAAGCTGTTCCTCTGGTCTTACAGCCTTGAAACAAACTTTATTGAAGAGGATATGATGGTATCTTTATCAAAAGATGATAGTTACTCCTAACAACTGTCAATCATTACCTTGATTACAGACTTCTTTCCGATACCAAAAAACAAAATACCGAAGTTACTGTGAATTTAATTTCTACACATGCGCAATTCGACAACTGATGTCTCTTCAGTGCAGATCAAATAAAAATAATTGGAAATCCACTAACCGAAATATATAAATCTAATAAAGACCATATTACCAATAGGATCTAAATAGGAAAGCCAAACTCAAAAACAGAGCTATGCATGAGTGAGATACTCCTAATATATTAACAAAATTTTCCTTAATTTAAAAAATACACAGAGGAAGAAGTGATAAAAATGTTAGAGTTTTTGATCGACAATATATTTGTCCAGCCTGGAGGACTTGTTTTTCAACAGACCATTGGAATTCCAATAGGCACAAACTGTGCACCTCTTTTAGCCGATCTGTTTCTCCATTCTTATGAGGCTGAATTCATTGAAGGGCTTCTCCAAAATAAAGACAAAAAAACTGGCCCAGTCCTTTAATTTCAGCTTCCGTTATATAGATGATATTTTATCACTAAACAACCCTCGCTTTGGTGATTTTCTTCATCTTTTTTATCCAAAAGAGCTTGAAATTAAGGATACTACAGATACTTCCACATCGGCTTCGTTCCTTGACCTTCATCTTGAAATTGACAACAGAGATACATTAAAAACTAGCCTGTATGACAAACGCGATGACTTCACTTTTCCGATAGTCAACTTCCCTTTTCTTTGTAGCAACATTCCAAAAGCACCAGCATATGGAGTTTACATCTCACAACTCATTCTCTACTCAAGGGCTTGTGTTTGTTACAGTGACTTCCTTGATAGAGCTCAGTTGCTTACAAATAGACTACTTAAGCAAGGGTACGTTACCAAAAACTTAAAGTCATCACTACAGAAGTTTTACGGTCGACATCACGATCTTGTGGATCGCTATGGGATATCTGTTTCCCAGATGACAACAGATCTTTCCCTCTGCAACTAAAGTTTGTTTTCCTCTATCGGATTTGACTTTACTACCGGATTTGACATGTTCAACACGGCGGGTGTCTTATAAGAAGCAGGAGATGCTTACTCTACCGGTACACCTGATCTCACCAATGGTTTTTATTGGGTCCGTGTTGGTCATCTGTATGAGTGTCTTCATTATTCTTTTTTGTCCCGTACTTAAGTGGTGTCCTTGTTTCTTAGTGTTTCCGACGTTCCCATTGTCCATGGATTGTTCGTTCTTTTGATTGACGGTTCGGTCACTTACTTTAGATATTGCAAGTTTTCAAATAAAAATTGGTTTTCGGGCCAGTACCGAAGTACTGACTACTGGGTTGGTGGATACCCTCGGGGACTAACAGTCCAACAGCAATGACATTAGCCAAGTGGTAACAAATAACAAAATACTTAAGTTACTGTGAATTTAATTTCTACATATGCACATTTCCACAATGCCGACGTAGTATCGCATCCAGATAATGCATGTGCAGCTGGAATAACTAAGCACGTGATATCAGATACAGATGAGCATCACCATCTTTAGCAATGCTAATAGTTCTTAACTGGATCCAAACTCCGGCTGGAAAATAATGAATACATAGGATGATAACGACTGTATCAGAAGTCCTATATGATTGTTTGTCCGTCTATACCATTTTCTATGTACATTTTATCAGTATGCATCGCCTGAAGGACCATATGGGTGTCAACTTCTTCCTGGTGACTGTTCAACTCAGGACAATTTGACCCATCTTGCTCTGTGAAAGATTTGACAACTTCTGGGTTTCCAAAAGCACCAGCAACATATACACCTCGCCATACGTTAAGCAACACCCTTGTTTTAATGAATTCATTTTGAATTTGAAATATCTATAAAACGTACATTGATTTGACTATTTATTAAACAATGGTGGTAACACATAACTTAAAACAACATCTTCCCAGCCGTTTAACAACTCAGTCGCATAAAGCAATGCTTAAAACGAAATCAGAAAAAAAGGATGTAAACATAATTTTAATAAGTCAAAAAACAACGGATTTTTGTTTACAAAGAACAGCTATAATATGCTTGTTAGTGTATGACTGATAGCATCTTCTGTAACATATATTTACCCCTAACCTCTGGGTTTTCAAAAGACCCAAACTGATCTAGAATTCTTTCAAACAAGTCATCCTTTCGTTGTTCTCCAGATAACAGGAAGCTAGTCTTGCTGTTTCATTCAAAAAACAAAGTTTCTCTTCGCCATTTAATTGTTTGGCGGTCAATACTTTTTCACGGTAAAAATCGCTGGTACCAAGCTTAAATGGACTTTGAATGCCTGCCATTTTTCGTATTATATGCATGTTCCTAAAAAAGACACTCCTTTCACAATCCTCATCAATCTAAGAAATAAACACAACAAAAAATAGTCAACAACTGTGAACTCAAAACTTTACAAAAATCAAAATATAACCAATTTTATACCAAACGTGTTATTAATTAAACGAATGAATCCCCAAAAAATACATTTGAAATGTGGTTGAAGCAGGAAATTCACATGTTATATGCATTCAAACTTTAAGAATTAACAAGAAACGGCTTCTACGAATTCTTTTATAGGGGCATCTTAAAATCTGAAATATCCGTAGAGTTGATCCGTTATAAAAATAATTGAATCTGTTAGTTAATACTTCTTTCACACCTAGTATCAAAGCAACTTTTCGCAGAAATTGCGCAATAAAAATTGTTTAAAAAAACAGAGCCATACGATTTTTTTTACATCAAGTCAAATTTGATGGATAAATCATTTTTCTATCCACAAGCAAAATTTTAGCCGTTTAGTATTAATTGCAATTTAACTCCGTTATTACTCGACCATTTGATACTTTGTCACTCCACTAATAGTGAACTACTGTACAACACACTTCGAGTTCGCCTATTTATGATTTACTTCTTTTTCATTATTTATGTGTTTTTATTTATATTACACATTTTTAAACTTATGCTTCATATTGAAAAAATATGTCTAACCTGTAGATAATGCAATACCTTACGTCTTACTTGGTCTCAAAAAGTACATTTATGTGTGAGGACAGACGATGATTATGAAAGGAATGAGTGTATTAAACTTAAAGTCATCACTACAGAAGTTTTACGGTCGACATCACGATCTTGTGGATCGCTGTTTCCCAGATGACAACAGATCTTTCCCTCTACAACTAAAGTTTGCTTTTCCTCTATCGGATTCGACTTTACTACCGGAGTTGACATGTTCAACACGGCGGGTGTATTATAAGAAGCAGGAGATGCTTACTCTACCGGTACACCTGATCTCACCCATGGTTTTTTATTGGGTCTGTGTTGTTCATCTGTATGTGTGTCTTCATTTTTCTTTTTTGACCCGTACTCAAGTGGTGTCCTTGTTTCTTAGTGTGTCTGATTTTGCCATTGTCCATGGATTGTTCGTTCTTTTGATTGACGGTTCGGTTCTCACTTACTTGAGAAATGATATGTGTTTTGGACCGTAAATGTAAGCCAAAATAGTATCCTATGAAATATGGTCCAAATGGAACAAATGTTATTGATATATCTATAAGATTTATTCCGTCTGGAGTTTATTTTATCAGGTGAGCAGTAAATACTTTCCAGCTGGAGATTATTTCACTAGGCGAGCTATGAAATTTGATCCTTTGGAACTTTTTTCACGATGGATAATATAAACCGTTACATAAACATTAAAAGGCGTTCCAAATAGAAACCCTATGAAAATGTGACGATTATGTGGTTTTTTCTGTTTCAAGTATTAACAAGTTGTATCCTTGTAGTTTTTTACATTTGAAGATAACATCTCCACATTTCACACTATTGCCATTAATATCTGTTTTTATTTGGATTTTATGTGAAATATCTCAAGATTGGATTTTGGATAATTGTTTACATAACAGAACAAGAGGCTCTCAAGAGCCTGTATCGCTCACCTGGTCCTTGATTAACTTAGACATTTTATGTTAAAAACCCCATATACATTGTACATGTATATATAATCAAATTATAGTTCCAATATGCCCAATTAGTTTAAGGGGAGAAGACCTCTGTTAGTGTTCCCCATTGGGTCCAATATTAAACTGCCTTTCCTGCTGGCAGTTATCTTAAAGTGGGAACCTGTAAAAAACATTTTTCTTTTCAGGGGTCCACATAAAGACCATTTTGACCAATTTTGGTTCCATTGGTTCAGTAGTTTCAGAGGAGAAATCTTTGAAAGTGTTTTCCCATATGGTCTAATGTAAAAACTCAGTTCCCCATTGGCCGCTATGTTGGGTATAGTGCAGACCTGAAATACACCTTGTTTGCAGGGGACCATCTAAGGGCTATTATGGCCAAGTTTTGGCTCTGCAGTTTCAAAGGAGAAGATCTTTAAATGTGTTTCCCCATAAGGTCCAATGTTAAAACTATGTTCCCCGCTGACGTCCATGTTGAATATAGCGGGAAAATGAAAAAAAAAGACTTTTTTGCAGGGGATCACTAAAGACCAAAGAGCCATTGTGGCAAAGTTTAGTTGTAATTGGCTCAATAGTTTCAAAGAAGAAGATCTTTGAACATGTTATCCAATGGGGTCCAGTGTTAAAACTATGTTTCCTGCTTGTAGCCATCTTGGATATTGCTTGGACCTCAAAACACATTTTTTGGGACCACCCAAGGAATATTCTGGCCAGGTTTGGTTTCAATTGGCCAAGTAGTTTCAAAGGAGAAGATCAATGAATGTGTTTCCCAAAGGGTCCAATTTTAAAACTATGCTCCCCGCTGGCGGCCACGTTGGATATATCGTGAACCTGAAAACACCATTTTTGTAAGGGACCACCCAAGGACTTTGTTGGCCAAGTTTGGTACCAATTGGCTAAGCAGTTTCAGAGAAGATTTTTGAACGTGTTTTCCCATAGGGTCCAATGTCCTGCTGGCAGCCATTTTGGAAACCAGGCTGACCTGAAAAACACTTTTTTTGCAAGGGACCACCCAAGGACTATTGTGGCCGAGTTTGGTTCCAATTGGCCCAATAGTTTCAGAGAAGAAGATGTTTGAACATGTTTTCCCATAGGGTCCAATGTTTCCCGCTGGCGGCCATTTTGGATATCGTGTTGACCTGAAAAGTAAGGAACCAACAAAGGACTATTGTGGCCAAGTTTGGTTCCAATTGGCCCTGTAGTTTCAGAGGAGATCTTTGAATGTGTTTTCCTATCGGGTCCAAAGTTAAAACTATGTTCCCTGCTGACGGACGTCTTGGATATCGGGCGGACCTGAAAAATATTTTTTTTTGTAAGGGACCACCAAAGGACTATTGTGGCAAAGTTTAGTTTCAATTGGCCCAGTAGTTTCAGAGAGGAAGATCTTTGAATGTGTTTTCCCATAGGGTCCAATGTTAAAACTATGTTTCCAGATGACGGCCATCATTGATATCGCGCGGACCTGAAAAACACTTTTTTGTAAGGGACAACCAAAGGACTATTATGACTAAGTTTGGTGCCCATTGGCTCAGTAGTTTCAGAGAAGAAGATCTTTGAATGTGTTTCCCATAGGGGCCAATTTTAAAACTATGTTCCTCGCTGGCGGCCATCTTGGATATCGGGCTGACCTGAAAAACAGCTGTTTTGTTAGGGACCACACAAGGACTATTGTGGCCGAGTTTTGTTCCAATTGGCCCAGTAGTTTAAGAGGAGAAGATCTTTGATGAAAAGTTTACGCCGGACGGACGGACGACGGATGCAAAGTGATGGCAAAGGCTCACCCTGGCATTAGCCAGGTGAGCTAAAAACAGATATTTCCGGTATAAAGAACTTCACCATTTGTACATATCTTGTTTGGCCATTTTAGTAGGGTGTCCAATGACCAAAAAGGCGCTTAGTTTGCGAGTTTGGGTTAACGAATTATTTTTAACGGATTATGGAATTGTTTAGGGATCCGATTAAGCAGCAAAGTACTGCTGATAGGGTTACGAACATAATATTTTAACTATAGCACAAAGTTGAAAATTCTGTAGATTTTTTATGAGGGGCTGTGTGTCAGATATGCAAAAGATCTCGTGATACCTTTGTGATTTCCAGTCATGCACGCTATTATACGTGAGAACTTGGCATGAAGAGTGACCAATACCAAGATTGATTAATTACTAAAGACAATAATGTATTACTTTTTTATGAACCACCCACTACCATCGGACCAGAAATCGTCTTGGAAATCTTTTATTTATTCCGGAATATAATGAACATCCGAAGTCGTTTTTATTGTATATTGCTCTATTGTGTAGTTTATTTTCAGGTTATGACTATAATTTATAATATTTGACTTAGCACCAGTAATTTGTGATCATTACATTGACATAAACCATAGATTACGTGTAGTAAACCTGCTTTTCTTTAAGTACATAAAACATTTAACATGGAAATAGCGTTATATGAGGCTACCGCCAAGTGGAACTAGTTGATAATGGTGATGTTATTGAGAATTTGTTATTTCCTTTAGTAATTCAAATATAAAGCAAATTTCCGTTTTGCAGAATGATCTGTGTTTGGAAATGATAAGCATCGATCTGCCAGTTGTGCAGAATTTGTAGTTGAGTATTTACAAAGGGGGGGAAAGGAAATTATCAATGTCGGGAGTAAACAAGTAAAGTCAGTTTATTGGTTGTTTGTTTGTTTGGTTGGTTTTATTACTTATTTATTTATTATTATTATTTTTGTATTCTACTGCCGTTGTGTTATTATTTCAGTTTTAATCATTGTGCATATTATGTTTCCTTTGTAATTATTGATAGCAGCATTTTAGTGGCAATGGGCTGTAGGACTCAAGTTTCTGATGGAAAATGAAAACCCATTGCATAGACTCTGCGTTGGTAAATAATGTGATGGCGAAATTACAGAAGCAATAATCCCTCGAGAAAATGTCATTTGGAAAACGAACAGTAAAAAATCACGAAAACTGGCAAAATATCGAAACTACGATGAGAGAGGCCGTCACATAAAATGTGACTTCAAGGCTAAAAAAAGTTTTCTATGCAGATTTCATGTTTAGTGATGATAGAGTGAAAATGGTAATTAGGCAACCATTTGATTTTCAGGTGGGAGAGGCTTGGGCGATTTTGGCTAGAAAATTATTTTTGTTCATGTCAATCTCAAACCTGGGACTAATAAAGTATTTATTTTCACAAATGCCGCATCACATTATATTTATTTTATATTTTTCCCCAAAACCCAAATCAAAACCAAATTATTTATTTTCAAGATAATTGGATTGGAATATTTTTTTTCATGACAAGTCGGATTAGAAAAAACAACGGCAGTAGAATACCGAAGGAACAAAGCACAAGATTACACAAATCCAAGTCCAGAGACAAGGCAAAAGCAAGAACACCAGAAGACGGAAGACCAAGGACAACACATGCCCACAAAACACCCGAACACTACATACACAACACAAAACACTAAAGCACTAACATTGTGAACTCTCAATAAACAAGAGTGACATCAGGTGCCCAGGAAGAATATTTAGAATGTTTATTTTCCCTGGCAACAAAATTAAATCGTTTATGTACAAAATCGTTCAAGCTCTCCCCCCTGACAACCAAACGGTCGTCCCCTAAGCGGAATTCAATTAGCAATAAAAGGATATGGAGTAAATACACATGAGACAAAGTTTCTACAAATACATGGTAAAAACAAACAATAGAACAATGCTTATATTGTTGTAATGCTTGAGTACTTTACTTTCGAAATACTGAAATACCTACCAATTTCAATGCGAATCTGCAATTAGTATTAAACCTTTGCCTGCATGTGTGTGTGTGTGTGTGTGTGTGTGTGTGTGTGTGTGTGTGTGAATAGTACGTCGGAAATACAGTTGTTTTAAATCATAATTTTTCACGAAATACAACCTTACTTAGAATGTTTAATCAACCTTCCTTATCAAAATGTTCACAAACTGTTCCTTTTGACTCCAAATGCAAACATTTTGTGGTCGACACCACCAATTCGGTACATGTAATAATGAAGTCCATTTTTTATTTGAGTGCCCTTCTCTATAAATAGGTTGGAAATGCATTCTTAATTAAATAAATAAAAAGTCCTAAATGATCTATTCACTTTAAGACAATCTAAACTTAATTAACTACATTTTTCTATGCAATATTTATATATTTTCATTGCTCTGCCTCACCCCTCTATACATGTTCATATAATTAGATTGCAATACATGCTTGGGGTACCCCTTATATTTGTGTGTGCATTATATTTATTTGTATTCTTGTATTTTTTCACTTTTTAATACATCAACCTATTTTTTTATTTATACAATCATTCTAATCAATTTTAATCATTTTATCTAAATCTAACTTGTGATTGTTCAGCTCCTCTGGGGCGTCTTGATTGACAATAAAGTATTTGTATGTTTGTTTGTTTCTAATAACCAATATGGAATTACCATTTCCAATCCCATAGTGGCTTTGTTCACCTATTGCTATATGAATCTTATTCTGATATGCTCAATCTGAACACTTCCTTCATTTATTTATACCGCTCGTTGAAGGTGGTTTGATATCTCAAGACGTCATAACGAGTGACTCATTCCTGTTAGAAGATGTTCGCTCTCAAGTTAACGATCTTAATCCTATTTCCATGGAATAACTTTCAATATGAAAACTATTCAAATATTCATAGTGTTGCACTATTTGTCATATTGATTCCTCTTGTCTTCATACCACTCGTCTTAACTCGGCCGATTCCATAAGGTACCGGAATCAGCCGAGGAGGGCCGAATGGTCTTCATACTAGCTAATACACAAATAGAGACAACAAAAAACCTGAGCCACTTATAAATTCAACTGACATAATACCCAGCAGTTTGAAACGTACAAGAACCGGGGTCTCATTAGGATATACGTTGGAGTAAGAATGATCTACTTTTGTATATTCATTATTGTATAGGTGTGCATGTCTTCATTTTCTGTGCCGTTCTAATGTTATGTCTTTGCTTCTTTGTTTTTCTGACGTCGTCATTTGTCTTGAATTGTTCGTTTTAGACTGACGGTTCAGTTCTCACTTACTTTTCTACTCTACTTTTGAGTGCACTCGAACTTCCTATTTATCATTTTATTCAGCTAGTTACATGGTATAAGGTCATGTTATAGCACTTTATATTCATACCCATACATTTTTTATTCTATATTTCGCCATGATTGCACTACTAAAATATTGATCTTGACATATTTGTCAAAGAAGCATAACACTTAATACTAGTAATAAAAAGGGAGTTATGCTCCACAACCAGAGAAACTGTGTTGTAACTGTTTCTTTTCAGTAAGGTTTTAGAAATTGCTTATTTTTAATGGTGCTATTTCTTTTACTTTTTTAAAATATTCATAACGTTGACGTGGGGCAAAAGATTAAGTTTCTTGATATTGAAATTGCTTCATTCCGTGTATGGCACTCGGTAGATGTCTTTGGTACAGGATCTTGGCATCCTATTTCGATATATTTGGTAATGAATACTTCTTTTTTGACTACTTTTTATACCCCGCCACACGTAGTGGCGTGGTATTATGTGATACTCTCAGTCGTGTGTCCGTCCGTCCGTCTGTCCGTCTGTTCGTCCGTCCATCCCCCCAAGGTTTCCGACTGATAACTTTTGAACGGAATAACATACAGTCTTCAAACTTGGTATGTAGCATGTTCACCACAAAACTCAGGTCAAGTTCGAATATGGGTTCAGAAGTCCAAGGGGTTCTGGAGTTATGCCCCTTGATACTTCGAAATTTTGTGAAACGTGGCGGGGTATCATGTAATACACCATTACTATTTTTTATTATGGCTTTCCATATCATTTGATTCAAATGCTGCTGGTGAGAGGTTACTTTTTGAAACATGTGTACAGCATAACGAAATGTACTGTTAATTGTACAACTTGGGTATTTTGGTTTTTTTTTCAAAATATTCATTGACTTACAACATGAGATAATTTAGTCTTAAAGTCGCATATTTCTGAAACATAAAAATACCGACGAAACATCACTTAATATAGTTCTGCATTTCGAGAACTTATGCTTTTCACAAATGAAGCAAACAATAGGAACACAAGAAAGAATACTAATTAACAGTAAACTTCAGAATTTCCTATATAAATGGTATTGTTTTTGTTAATCTGATGAAATCAAAGCAAGCATTGAACTGTTTGAATTTCAATTTTATGGCACTATCCTAGACAATAATGTAAAAAAATATGTTCATTTAATGCAGAAAATAAATGGGTGAGACGGTCACGTCTTTGGAACAATCGGCGTCTTGTTAAGATGAACTTGGTAATAATTTTTATTAGTTTTTACTAGCATGCTGTAGCTCTATGATTTAAGATGATTGATAATGGTAGAGGAACATACAAACTTAGACGGTCAATCTTTTGCAAGTCATCCATACATGTGATTTATACTTGTATTTGAACTGTTAACACTCTCTGTGTGAGGTTAGTACTTATAAATCATGTTATGATAACTAATATGATTATGGTTAAAATAAATATCATTGCTTTTGTGTTATTTATTGACCCTTTATTCAAATTTTGTCTGAAATAATGAACATCGGCGGTAGACTTACAATACACCGATGTGTTTCCATAAGTTTTGTTATCATATCGTGTCATTTCACTGTTTGTTCTGAATGATATTATTTAAAAATGATTCAATCAAAATTTTACCTTGGTATATTTTAATTCCAGCAAATAGTCAGTTCGAGAAAATTTTATCTCTCTTTATCGGATTATCTAGAAGATAGATTTTTTTTCAATTTGAATATAATTGGAAGCTCAAATTTAAGACATTTAAATAGATTGTTCCAATGGCCCAATGGTATGTTTGCATTTAGTTAGATCTGTACGACAGGGTTCCTCTGCAACACCAATGGTGTATGTATTTGAAAATGCATATTCATGATTGGGACAAATAATTTAGGATAACTTCTGACGGGAATCATTTTTTTCCTGTTTTTGTTTTTATTATTTTTTTTTCTTGTTTTTGTTCTGTTGCTTTTTCGGTGGGTTATTCTTATAAAATGCGAGAACAAGCATCTGGTGCTAAAATGCATTTCGATTATACTTAAAAAAAATTTCCTATGAAGTTGGATAGGTATATAGTATATTACAACTCATAAAAATATTTATTAGAAAGTATCAAATTTCAACGTTGATATAGATTAAAAATAATTTCGGTGTGGATAAAAGAAAAAAACAAGAAATCAAGCATTTTACTTTAAAATTTTGATAATTGGAATTAGAGCAATATCTCTGAACAGTGAGTTAATGATTAGTCACTGATTTTGCAATTAAGTTTAGTAAATTAAGATAAAAGCAAATAACAAAATACTGAATTTAGTTTCGACAAGAGAATCACACATAGAATTTCTCCGTCCTATGAAGAAAAATTGGATAACGATATTTCTTTAAAAATCCGAAACGATGTTACATTTTAACACAAGTCTTCTGACCGAGGTCATTTTAATTTATATATATTTTTTTTATAGCTATGGATTAATGCAGAGATAAGAGTATGTCTTAGACCACGAAAATAAAGATTCTCTTTAAATAATTATTTGTGTTGTGAAAAATATATTGATCTTGAGAAAAGATTTATTTGAAAAGATCAAAAGTACACATAGTTGAGTAATATTTTAAAATCGGCCAAACACTTCTACTCGATAAGGTTTTCGATATTTGTAACTAATTTTTGGAGTTATTTTCGGAAAACTCAATTTACCCTATGTGCTTTTCTTTGCGTGCAACCATTTTGTTTGGTCATCGGACAAATCGAAAAGAGATTGAATCTACATACCATGGTAATGATTTAGGCCAAATTTGATTAATATTGACTCAATGGTTTCAGGGGAGAAGGTCTTTGAATGGGTGCGTATAAATTCAGCGACAGTATCATTTCAGCGACATGTTTTGAGTTATTCAGTATATCATTTCAGCGACGTCTTTTCTGTCTGTTGTATGTAAATTCAGCGACATCCAAATTTTAATATACATGTACGGAAGAAAAAGAGTAAAGCATAAATTACATGAATTTAGATATAAGCAAATAGATAAAATAAACTTAGATATTCAGAAAATAGTCATCCGAATAGTACTGGTTAGAGGTAGTTGTTTCTGGATCGTACAAGTTGAATGTCAATGAATAGACCAATATTTTTTTCTTGCTGAATAATACTATGAGTCTTAAATAACAAAATACCGAAGTTACTATGAATTTAGTTTCTGTGTATGATCATTTCGAAATGTATTAAACTACGAAAATTTGACATTAAGGGCAATTGCTCCCGTATGCGTATTTAAGTTTAAAGGAAAAAAGTCTGCAGGTTGATAGATCTTGATATGCTGAACATTTTTTCAATTTAGAGTTGAAGTGTATCGTTGTAGTTTTTTGATAAAACATTTAAAAAACGTCAAAATTTTCAAAAATTACAAAAAGAACAACCACCATAGTAAATGAATATGCACGTATGCAGCAAAATGTGAAAATAAATGTCAGTTCTGTGTATGTTTTTGTGTGGTAGTTACATTACATTTCATAAAAAATTAATTCATTACTTAATCGGTTTCATTTTACTAATTTATATGAAATTTAACTTATAATTTCTTAATGGTGACATTCTTCTACGTAAAACATTACAAAAGATTCCTGGACTACAGGCAAACCTCACCAATAAACACGATCATGACAACGAAATCATAGTCCTGTAACATATGACATAACATTTCAATGTTACACCCTAGTTTCGTGTTTTTTTTGGTATTGTTTGTTTGTTTTTTGTTTTGTTTCTTTTTTTGCTATTGTGTTGTATTTTGTTTTGCTTTTTGTTTTGATTTCTGTTTTTTATGGAGGGGTTGTATTTTTTTTTTTTTTTTTTTTGGTTTTAGTTTGTTTGTTTGTTTGTTTGATTGTAGTCTCTTTTTTTTGTCTTGCTTTTTTTTCTTCGTGGGGGGGTTAATTTGCAAACAATAAAAGGAAGCAGAAATGAAAAAGAAACAAGACGTTGTTAAGAGTCTCTTCTGTCTTTTTTTCTTCCGTATTCGTTTGTCGATTAATTTATATTGTACTAAACGAAGTAAGTGATAAGTATTCAAAGCAAATTTTGTAAATTAATTTGTCTTAATAATAATAAACCTGACACATCTGTGTTGAAAATATTTTTTGAAATTGGAAAGAATTACATCATTAAGGTTTTCCCATGTTCCGATTGGAGCTGTTGGTTTGACTTCAAAGTTAGCTTTTTTTCAAATACTTCTTGTGAAGCTATTTCTTATCCTATTTTACTAAATTTACATAAAAAAGAATTTAATCAAGTTACTTCATCTACTTACATTATATTTTCTTACTCTCTTCTTGGTAAGTGAGAACTAAACCGTCAGTCAAAAAAACGAACAATCAGGGATATCGGCAACATCGGAAACACCAAGAAACAAGGACACCACATGAATAAGGGGCAGAAAAGAATAACAAAGACACACATACAGATGAACAACACGGACCCAATAAAACCATAGGCGAGATCAGGTGCACCAGTAGAGTAAGCATCTCCTGCTTCTTATAAGACACCCGCTGTGTAGAATAGATGATTTTAACACAATAAAATGTTCAATGAAAATACAACATATTTTTAATGGCTTGAAAACAGTTTCAAAGACAATCACGAAACACTTTTGAAAAATATGTATATTTTTTGTTGTCGTCATCGTTGTTTTTCATATTTAAATACTGACAAAGATCAATATCAAACAAAATCATTGTGTTCAATTAGACGTCTAGATTTCGTGGATAGAAACACATCTATTCGGGAATACAGACGATCCAAGTGCAATTCCATTATGCTTGGCATATACTGTTGTTTCATTGTTTGATCTATGGGAGGACTTTTGTTTTGTTTTTTTTCCCTTTTCATCTCCGCACTTTCGAATGAAAGTTCGGGGATATTGTCGTTGGCCTCGTCCGTCCGTCCGTCCGTCACACATCCTTGCGACGCGAACTCCTCCTACATTTTTGGATTAAGGTTTTTAATTTTGTTATAGAACTGTTGCATATAAGCTGCAGATGAGCAATAAGCTTTCGGATTTTTGATATTGGACTTGGTGCAAACAAGAGGCCCCAACATGTCCATTTTGACACATGTGGCATGCGACGCGAACTCCTACGTTTTTGGATTTAGAGTTTTATTTTTGTTGTAGAATTGTTGCATATGGTCTGTAGATGCGCAATAAGCTTTC